>JAFFSR010000393.1:0-290000 GCA_017163975.1 Anastatus disparis
CATTGCAAGATTATCACCGTTTCAAAAATCTTTTATGAAAGATTTATGGAAGATTTCAGCAATATTTACGGTAATAATTCAAGAAAATATTTATTAAAGATTTTCACAATTTTTCATTGCAAGATTATCACAGTTTTAAAACTCTTTTATGAAAGATTTATAATAATTTCAGCAATATTGACGGTAATAATTCAAGAAAATATTTATTAAAGATTTTCACAATCTTTCATTGCAAGATTATCACCGTTTTAAAAATCTTTTATGAAAGATTTATAAAAGATTTCAGCAATATTTACGATAGTATCAAAGAAAATATTTATTAAAGATTTTCACAATCTTTCATTGTAAGATTATCACTGTTTTGAAAATCTTTTATGAAAGATTTATAAAAATTTCAGCAATATTGACGGTAATAATTCAAGAAAATATTTATTAAAGATTTTCACAATCTTTCATTGCAAGATTATCACCGTTTTAAAAATCTTTTATGAAAGATTTATGGAAGATTTCAGCAATATTTACGGTAATAATTCAAGAAAATATTTATAAAAGATTTTCACGATCTTTCATTGCAAGATTATCAGAGTTACAAAATCTTTCATGAAAGATTTATGAAAGGTTTCAGCAATATTTACGGTAACATTTCGAAAAAATATTTATTAAAGATTTCTGCAATATTTTATTGCAAGATTATCACTGTTTCAAAACTCTTTTATGAAAGATTTATAAAAATTTCAGCAATATTGACGGTAATAATTCAAGAAAATATTTATTAAAGATTTTCACAATCTTTCATTGCAAGATTATCACCGTTTTAAAAATCTTTTATGAAAGATTTATGGAAGATTTCAGCAATATTTACGGTAATAATTCAAGAAAATATTTATAAAAGATTTTCACGATCTTTCATTGCAAGATTATCAGAGTTACAAAAATCTTTCATGAAAGATTTATGAAAGGTTTCAGCAATATTTACGGTAACATTTCGAAAAAATATTTATTAAAGATTTCTGCAATATTTTATTGCAAGATTATCACTGTTTTAAAAATCTTTTATGAAAGATTTATGAAAGATTTCAGCAATATTTACGGTATTATTTCAAGAAAATATTTATCAAAGATTTTCACAATTTTTCATTGCAAGATTATCACGGTTTTAGAAATCTTTTATGAAAGATTTATGAAAGATTTCAGCAAAGATTTACGGTAATATTTCAAGCAAATCTTTATTAAAGATTTTCACAATCTTTCATTGTAAGATTATCAGAGTTACAAAAATCTTTCATGGAAGATTTATGAAAGATTTCAGCAATATTTATGGTAACATTTCAAGAAAATATTTATTAAAGATTTCCACAATCTTTCATTGTAAAATAATCACATATTTAAAAATCTTTTATGAAAGATTTATGAAAGATTTCAGCAATTTTCACGGTAATATTTCAAGAAAATATTTCTCAAAGATTTTCATAATCTTTCATTGCAAGATTATCACTGTTTTAAAAAACTTTCATGAAAGATTTATAAAAGATTTCAGCAATATTTACGATAATATCGAAGAAAATATTTATTAAAGATTTTCACAATCGTACATTGCAAGATTATCACTGTTTTAAAAATCTTTTATAAAAGATTGCTGAAAGATTTCAGCAATAGTTACGGTAATATTACAAGAAAATATTTATTAAAGATTTTCACAATCTTTCATTGCAAGATTATTAGAGTAACAAAAATCTTTCATGGAAGATTTATGTAAGATTTCAGCAATATTTATGGTAACATTCCAAGAAAATATTCATGAAAGATTTCCACAATCTTTCATTGCAAGATTATCACAGTTTTAAAAATCTTTTATGAAAGATGTATGAAAGATTTCAGCAATATTTACAGTAATATTTCAAGAAAATATTTATTAAAGATTTTCACAATCTTTCATTACAAGATGATCACTGTTTTAAAAATCTTTTATGAAAGATTTATAAAAGATTTCGGCAATATTTACGATAGTAACAAAGAAAACATTCATTAAAGATCTTCACAATCTTTCATTGCAAGATTATCACTGTTTTGAAAATCTTTTATGAAAGATTTATGAAAGATTTCAGCAATATTTACAGTAACATTTCAAGAAAATATTTATTAAAGATTTCCGCAATCTTTCATTGCAAGATTATCACTGTTTCAAAACTCTTTTATGAAAGATTTATGAAAATTTCAGCAATATTTGCGGTAATATTTGAAGAATATATTTATTAAAGATTTTCACAATCTTTCATTGCAAGATTATCACCGTTTTAAAAATCTTTTATGAAAGATTCATGAAAGATTTCAGCAATATTTACGGTTATAATTCAAGAAAATATTTATTAAAGTTTTTCACAATCTCTTATTGCAAGATTATCAGAGTTACAAAAATCTTTCATGGAAGATTTATGAAAGATTTCAGCAATATTTACGGTAACATTTCAAGAAAATATTTATTAAAGATTTCCGCAATCTCTCATTGCAAGATTATCACTGTTTTAAAACTCTTTTATGAAAGATTTATGAAAATTTCAGCAATATTTACGGTAATATTTCAAGAAAATATTTATTAAAGATTTTTACAATCTCTTATTGTAAGATTATCAGAGTTACAAAAATCTTTCATGGAAGATTTATGTAAGATTTCAGCAATATTTATGGTAACATTTCAAGAAAATATTCATTAAAGATTTCCACAATCTTTCACTGTAAGATTATCACAGCTTTAAAAATCTTTTATGACAGATTTATGAAAGATTTCAGCAATATTTACTGTAATATTTCAAGAAAATATTTATTAAAGATTTTTACAATCTCTCATTGCAAGATTATCACTGTTTTAAAAATCTTTTATGAAAGATTTATAAAAGATTTCAGCAATATCTACGATAGTATCAAAGAAAATATTTATTAAAGATTTTCACAATCTTTCATTGCAAGATTATCACTGTTTTGAAAATTTTTTATGAAAGATTTATGAAAGATTTTAGCAATATTTACGGTAACATTTCAAGAAAATATTTATTAAAGATTTCCGCAATCTTCCAGTGCAAGATTATCACCGTTTTAAAAATCTTTTATGAAAGATTTATGAAAGATTTCAGCAATATTTACGGTAATAATTCAAGAAAATATTCATTAAAGTTTCTTACAATCTTTTATTGCAAGATTATCAGAGTTGCAAAAATCTTTCATGGAAGATTTATGAAAGATTTCAGCAATATTTACGGTAACATTTCAAGAAAATATTTATCAAAGATTTCCGCAATCTCTCATTGCAAGATTATCCCTGTTTTAAAACTCTTTTATGAAGGATTTATGAAAATTTCAGCAATATTTACGGTAATAATTCAAGAAAATATTTATTAAAGACTTTCACGATCTTTGAGTGTAAGATTATCAGAGTTACAAAAATCTTTCATGGAAGATTTATGAAAGATTTCAGCAATATTTACGGTAACATTTCAAGAAAATATTTATTAAAGATTTCCGCAATCTCTCATTGCAAGATTATCACTGTTTTAAAACTCTTTTATGAAAGATTCATGAAAATTTTAGCAATATTTACGGTAATATTTTAAGAAAATATTTATCAAAGATTTTCACAATCTCTTATTGTAAGATTATCAAAGTTACAAAAATCTTCCATGGAAGATTTATGTAAGATTTCAGCAATATTTATGGTAACATTTCAAGGAAATATTTATTAAAGATTCCCACAATCTTTCACTGTAAGATTATCACAGCTTTAAAAATCTTTTATGAAAGATTTATGAAAGATTTCATCAATATTTACTGTAATATTTCAAGAAAATATTTATTTGAGATTTGTACAATCTTTCATTGCAAGATTATCACTGTTTCAAAAATCTTTTATGAAAGATTTATAAAAGATTTCAGCAATATTTACGATAGTATCAAAGAAAATATTTATTAAAGATTATTACAATCTTTCATTGCAAGATTATCACTGTTTTAAAAATTTTTTATGAAAGATTTATGAAAGATTTCAGCAATATTTACGGTAACATTTCAAGAAAATATTTATTAAAGATTTCCGCAATTTCTCATTGCAAGATTATCACTGTTTTAAAACTCTTTTATGAAAGATTTATGAAAATTTCAGCAATATTTACGGTAATATTTCAAGAAAATATTTATTAAAGATTTCTTCAATCTCTCATTGCAAGATTATCACTGTTTTAAAACTCTTATATGAAGAATTTATGAAAATTTTAGCAATATTTACGGTAATAATTCAAGAAAATATTTATTAAAGACTTTCATGATCTTTTAGTGTAAGATTATCAGAGTTACAAAAATCTTTCATGGAAGATTTATGAAAGATTTCAGCAATATTTACGGTAACATTTCAAGAAAATATTTATTAAAGATTTCCGCAATCTCTCATTGCAAGATTATCACTGTTTTAAAACTCTTTTATGAAAGATTTATGAAAATTTCAGCAATATATACGGTAATATTTCAAGAAAATATTTATCAAAGATTTTCACAATCTCTTATTGTAAGATTATCACCGGTTTAAAAATCTTTTATGAAAGATTTATGAAAGATTTCAGCAATATTTACGGTAATAATTCAAGAAAATATTTATTAAAGATTCCCACAATCTTTCACTGTAAGATTATCACAGCTTTAAAAATCTTTTATGAAAGATTTATGAAAGATTTCATCAATATTTACTGTAATATTTCAAGAAAATATTTATATAAGATTTTTACAATCTTTCATCGCAAGATTATCACTGTTTTAAAAATCTTTTATGAAAGATTTATAAAAGATTTCAGCAATATTTACGATAGTATCAAAGAAAATATTTATTAAAGATTTTTACAATCTTTCATTGCAAGATTATCACTGTTTTAAAAATTCTTTATGAAAGATTTATGAAAGATTTCAGCAATATTTACGGTAACATTTCAAGAAAATATTTATTAAAGATTTCCGCAATTTCTCATTGCAAGATTATCACTGTTTTAAAACTCTTTTATGAAAGATTTATGAAAATTTCAGCAATATTTACGGTAATAATTCAAGAAAATATTTATTAAAGATTTTCACAATCTTTCATTGCAAGATTATCACCGTTTTAAAAATCTTTTATGAAAGATTTATGAAAGATTTCAGCAATATTTACGGTAATAATTCAAGAAAATATTCATTAAAGTTTCTTACAATCTTTCATTGCAAGATTATCAGAGTTACAAAAATCTTTCATGGAAGATTTATGAAAGATTTCAGCAATATTTACGGTAACATTTCAAGAAAATATTTATTAAAGATTCCCGCAATCTCTCATTGCAAGATTATCACTGTTTTAAAACTCTTTTATGAAAGATTTATGAAAATTTCAGCAATATTTACGGTAATATTTCAAGAAAATATTTATTAAAGATTTTCACAATCTTTTATTGCAAGATTATCACCGTTTTAAAAATCTTTTATGAAAGATTTATGAAAGATTTCAGCAATATTTACGGTAATAATTCAAGAAAATATTTATTAAAGATTTTCACATTGCAAGATTATCAGAGTTACAAAAATCTTTTATGGAAGATTTATGAAAGATTTTAGCAATATTTACGGTAACATTTTAAGAAAATATTCATTAAAGATTTCCACAATCTTTCATTGTAAGATTATCACAGTTTTAAAAATCTTTCATCAAAGATTTATGAAAGATTTTAGCAATATTTACAGTAATATTTCAAGAAAATATTAATGAAATATTTTTGCAATCTTTTATTGCAAGATTATTACCAGTATAGAAATCTTTCATGAAAGATTTATGAAATATTTCAGCAACATTGACAGTAATATTTCATGAATATATTTATAAAGGAGATCTACAATTTTTATTGCAAAATTACCACAGTTTTGAAAATCTTTTATGTAAGATTTATGAAAGATAGTGTGAAGGTTTTTGGCTGAAGCATGGAGAGCACTGGAGAAAAATCTTTTATAAATCTTTCAAACGGGTTCCCTTATAAATTACTTGGAAAGCTTCCAACAATTTTTCGTTGTAGTCTAAGTAAACAAAAAATCTCGCAGAGAAATATTGTTGAAAGATTTGATAAAATATTCCATGAAGCTTTCTTGGAGAGATTACTTCTATATTTCCTTGCAATATTACATGAAAGATTCATGAAATATTGCATCAAGATTTTTGGGAACAGCATGGAGAACGCTCAGGAGCAATCTTTCATAAATCTTTCAATTATGTTTCCTGAAAGATTTCGATAAAAGCTTCCAACAATCTTTTATCGCAGTCTAAGTAAACCATA
The DNA here is from genome assembly GCA_017163975.1 of Anastatus disparis. NCBI lineage: Eukaryota > Metazoa > Arthropoda > Insecta > Hymenoptera > Eupelmidae > Anastatus > Anastatus disparis. Next base: position 6,330 of record JAFFSR010000393.1, read on the forward strand.
AATCTTGCAGAGAAATATTGTTGAAAGATTTCATGAAATATTCCGTGAAACCTTCTTTGTGAGATTGCTACTACGTTTGGTTGCAATATTATATTAAAGATTTATAAAAGATTGCGTGAAGGTTTCGAGGTACATAGGAGCGCGGTGGCGTAACGGATAGAGCTCTTGCCTTCAACGCGGTGGGCACGGGTTCGAATCCTGGCCAGGCACCTCTGACTTTTTTTCGAAAGAAAATTAGTGTATGTGCTACCCATATCGCGACTCTTAAGAAATCTGACCTCATTGAGTATCGGTTGATTGTTGGTCACAAAAGTGGCTGACCATCCATCGGTAGTCAAAGTTTTCGGTATGGCGGTGTCTGACAGTCTAGCCTGATGTAATGTGTTAAACGGTTCCGGGCTGGGCTCCCTCGACATCTCCATTGAAAAAGGTTAATTATATAAAGGATAACAATATCCTTTATATATTAATCTTTTTTTTCAAAAAACAAAAAAAAAAAAAAAAGGTTTCGAGGTACAATAGGGAAAACGTATGGAGAAATCTTGCATAAATCTTTCAAACATGTTTCCTGAAAGATTTCAATGAAAGTTTCCAACAATCTTTCATCGCATTGTAAGTAAACCAAAAATCTTGCAGTGAAATATTGTTGAAAGATTTATGAAATATTCCGTGAAGCCTTCTCTGTAAGATCGCTAATATTTTTCCTTGCAATGTTGCATAAAAGATTTGTTAAAGATCGCGTGAAGTTTTCGAGGTACAGCCAGGAGAACGCCTGTGAGAAATCTTTCATAAATCTTTCAATCATGTTTCGTGAAAACTTTCTTTGAAAGCTTTCAGCAATCTTTCATTGTAATATAAGTAAACCAATAATCTTGCAGAGAAATAGTGTTGAAAGATTTATGAAATATTGTTTGTAATATTTCATCAAGGTTTCATGAAATATTTCAATATAATATTACTGTAATATTGCTGAAAGATTTCATTGAAAGATTTTTTATTCGTTCGTTGTATCTTGCTACGAAATATTTCAACAATATTTATAAAATATTTCTAAGAAATCTTTCACTGAAAGATTTTGAAATGTTTTACTGTTTTATTTCATGCTATGTGGGTTTGTAGGTAGCCAAATCGTGTCCCTAATCAGACGCTAGAGAAGCTCAATCACCCTTACTCTGAGGATGAGAGCACCTGGCGGACTCTTCTCACCCATCTGCCGCACAAAACACTACCTGCTGAATCGGTCTGCTGGCACGACGACCATTGTACCGTTCTTTACCATAGCGTCTTCAAACCTTATCAGTTGTCCGTCCTCTATTTGGTCTACGTGCTCCTCGATCGCCTTGCAAAGATTCGTCAGATCACCTGAAGAGAAGCATTTATCTGGATACTCCACCGGAACCACCACTACTGTGAGTGGGTTTGTCCTTTGTGCAATTGACAGGGAGCCTTCTCCCGGTGCAATGTTGTTTCTTTTAGGTGGTCTTTGCCCCTCTGGTGGAGTATCGCATGATGTTTTGGGTCTGTTGACTCCTTTGATATGAGAGGGGGTCAAGGGCAAAGAGGAGGAGGGCGTGTCTTCTTAACGTTTTTTCCTCCTCTGCTTGTTCCCCATTCTCTTCGTTTTAATGACAGTTCCCCTTTCCAGATTCACCAGCATAGTTCCGGTTCCTCTTTCCGACTTCACCGGCGTAGTTCCGGTTCCTCTTTTCAACTTCACTGGCGTAGTTCCGGTTCCCCCTTCTAGGTTCACCGGCGTGTTGTGGGTTCCCCTTTCCAGGTTCACCGACGTGTTGTGGGTTCCCCTTTCCAGGTTCACCGACGTATTGGCAGGCATTGGTTGCGTTTCTGGCTGGGTCATCAGCTTGTGTTGAGCGGTTCTCCTTCCTTCCACACCACCAGGTTGCGCAAGGTTTTGATTATTATTTTGTACATCCATTTTGAGTCCCTTGAGTATCTAGGGAAAGGTTGGTCCACCTCCACGGAGCCCCGCATGCAGAGGTAAGGCATTAATACTCCTAGAGGTCACCCTATATACGAGGCACCGTTTGAGACCCACTTTGACCCCTGGGCCACGAACAACATCGGCGCGGTTCGCATTACACCTTCAGTCAGGGGGTGACGTATTTTATTAACGCTCGACATCTCTCCACCACCAGGGAGAGTCGGGGGGTTGTTTCTTAGTCACCTCGGACTGCTGAGCCATTCTAGATTCAGCTAGGCGTATCCTCAGGCTGACGATGTCGAGCCAAATTTCCCGCGCCCCCGACGCCCGTACCCCAGGCGCCCCGCGGCTCTCAACCGCCAAGACCCCCAGAAGCCGTCAGCGCCAGCAGCACGTGTGCCCCCCACCCCACTTCCCCAGAGCCTGCCTAGCAGGATAAGACGGAAGCAGAGAGGCACTGACCCAACATCCCCCGCACGAGAAGATCTTAGGCTCCCAAGCCTCCAAGGCTAAGCTTCCCCACCGTCCTCTTACGAGGCACCCTACAAAGTCCTACAACCCTAGAGGAAATGTGACAAATTACTATTTAATATAAATTACAAATAGAAAAAAATAATTAAAAATTAATTCATATAATTCAATAAACGGACTGTCGTAGTTGTTATAATCGATTTTTGCATTTTTTATCTTACTGATATCTTTTTCAATTCAATATTTGGACAAATATAATGACTTGTCCGTGCTAAAGCTATATTAATACAATAATTTTTGTTAAATTAAAAAATCATTCAAGCTCGTTATTTTTTTATAAACTTTGAATGAAAATTAAACATTAAGCGCCATGAACCTAACCTCAAAATAGTATACATCGAAAGTTTGTTTATAACTTTTTATGTATAGTATTGAGTATGTTCAAGATCATTAACAGAATGATAATTATCTTCAGAAAAAGAAATTTTATAATCATGCCATAACTGTTCAGGATAAAGAGGTTGATAATGAATCAAAATCCGAACAAACAAACGCCGAAGACTAAATGGCATCATCCAATTAACAGCCTCACGCAAAGCATGATTCCATTCATCATCATCCTTAATTAAACCTAAAATTAAACATGCTTCAGAAAATGTAGTACACTGTAATCCATTTACGAATTTCAAATCATTAAAACTCATAGCACCTCGTACATTCAATAATAATAATCGTAAACGATATAATTCAACTTGACTGGGACTAACAGAATACATACGACCTATACAATTGAAATGTGTTTTACGTTTCACCCACTTCATAACGTTCTTACCATCAACTACTTGTTTTTTAAAAACATAATGACTTGGAATCTCAGTATATTAATATTGCCGAGAAAATTCATCACGTAAATTCAAAGCAAAATAATCAAGTAACATGGACCCTTTATTTAAAGCAGTTGCAATAGAAACATCATTGGGTACATGTTCAATTAATACAGTCTGCTGATTCGGTAAATGAACAGGTAATCGAACGATGCTATGGCTCTTAGACTGTAATGGTTTACTTAATATGCGATGAGATGCCTCAACAGGACATAGCGACTGACATAGCGAGATTCAATAAAATTTGAAATTTCATCATGATTAATAATTCGATCATTTGAAGTATTTTCAAAGACAACTGTAGCAGCATCATGACCTTTATATACGTATTTATATATATATATTTAACCGATTGTATGCTAGAAACAACTTTAACGTTAAGGTGAATCCTCATACCGACATAGAGTTCTACCTTGTCTACATTTAAATTATGAGTTTTAATAAAAATTTAACTATTCATGACTGAAATTCGTGGGAGAGGCACATTCTTAACATGCCAAAGAATTTATTGCAACCTTAGAAGACAATATAAAGGTAAAAATAAAGAAAACTGCTTAATACGATTAACTTTTCAATGTAGTTATGAATAATCGTATTATGCAGTTTTTGTCTTCATTTTCACTTTTATTTTGTCTTTTAACGTTGCAATAAATTCTTTAGAATGTTAAGAATGTGCCTCTTCTTTGAATTTTAGTCAAAAATAGTTAAAATTTTATTAAAATGTATAATTCAAATGTAGATAAGGTAGATCTCTGTGCCGGTATGAGGACACCCCTTAATGTGGCAATTAAAAATTCGTAATGAACCTGAACAATATGGAACTACAAATTGATTATTAATAATTTGATTGCGTCGGCGTACACAATAACCATCATTTCGACGACGATAATATGGATAACCATCAGCACTGATTGAAGTTTCATTTTTAAACTCTTTGGGGAAATGTTTCGAACATTTGCCATTTACGATACATCGATCATCCCACGGTCCGTGAATCATATTTTTAACGACGGTATCATACAATTCTAAATCGTCGTCGGGATCAGGTATTTCAGCAGATATATACTTATCAACTATTTCAGGAGTCGTAAATTTATAACCACTTGCTAATGTTATCAATATATGAGCATGAAGCAATCCACATTTCTGAAATTCAACAACATAAACATAAGCAACCACGGATCCAAAATAATTTTCTTTTGTAATTAATCGAATTAAATGTTCCTTTTTCAAATGAAAAACACGTGTACATAACTCTGGACGATCAGGAGCCTGTTGTCCTGAAAATAAATTTTCACGAATTTCACGCGATTGAGGGTTGCAGGTCATCGTAATGAAAAGATCGGGTTTACCTGTAACTCGTACGATTGACATTGTATCTTGATAATTTTGCATCATATACCGAGGAGAACCCAGGAACGTAGAAGGTAATATAACCATTTTACCAACTTGACAATTCAAATCATCTGCCGATTTATTCATATAATCAATCAATTCTTGATAAGAATCAGCTCGCAATCGTTTTTGATTATTTTGACACCACTGAATTCTATCTTTTTCAACTTTAACGTAATTTTCAACTGACCATTGTTGAGATAATCTGCACTCATGTAAGATTAGATTAAATTCATCAGCTCGAATACTAATACTATATTTAATAAAAGCATTACGACTTATTCGAGAATTTTTTCTTTCATAATTCTCTAAATTGTCATTATCATTATTATCATAATTGCAGTCAAGAGAATATTGATTAACACTTTTTTTCTTCAAATTTAAATTCCAACCACCCTTACCATGCAGATAAAACAAAGGATATATGATAGGTTCTACACTGAAAAAACATATCGGCATAGTTACAATATAAATAAACAAAACAACAGTATAGCTGATAGAGCTAAATATTTGTTCATAATAACAATATAATTATACATTCAATTTTGCTATCTTATATTTGATGGATACAATGCTTTATTAATTTGACAATAAATCTGTCCATGAATTTTAAAACAATAAGGAGCTTGTCCAACAGATGGTGAATTCACTAAATTGGCATTAAATGAGGCAAAAGAAAATAAACTATTATAATTCCTAATTCTTTCAAAAAATACAGAAGATTTTTTATGAGAACCATCAAATAAGGATTGCAATTCGATAGGAAAATTATCAAAATTATTAGATGTAACAGAACCATGACTGCAACAATCGTTGAAAGAATTAACTTTTCCTCGAATTCTTTCATCAGAAAAATGTTGTGCATTACAATGTTTACAAACAACATTCAATGGTCCTAAATAATGCTCGGATGGATTAAATCGAACGTGACTACTGTTAGGAACGGTGACATGATTTTGCATTTGATTATAATAAACATAATTTCCTCCAGAACTTAAACGACAACCATCTGCAGGAAGCTCTTGATCTATGGAAGAACACAATGTAGAATTAATTTCTATTTTACGAATTCGATCATATCGTTTATTTTTCGCTACAACGTTCAACCGACGTGTACTGGAAATGTTACCGGAAGTAGATGGACTCGATTCAAAACTTTGCGATTGAAAAAAATTTGTTTCAGTTTGTCTTAATCAATCTCTATATCGTTTCTTTCGCTCAATCGTCATAACACGACGTTTCTCAGAAGTATGTCTTAATCTAGATCTACTTCGACTTCGATTATTATCATTATTATTTCTAGGAGTTTTACTACGTTCTGTATTTCTCGCAATATCAGAAACATCGTCAAAATGATAATTAGACATATTGTAATCTTAATTACCTAATTGCATAAATAATGAATGATACAAAAAATTTTATATAATAATAATTAGTATCATTTATTATAAATAATTTATAATTTAAATTAAATTCAGTAACATTTATTTTCAATTTCAATCATGGCGATTGTTAAAAATGTCAAAATTCTAAAGTCATTAATATCCTATTTCTTATATTTCATGTACTAATAATCATATTAAATCATAAGAATCCTAATAAATTATAATAATTCCATTTATCTAGTTCCATTTAATCAGGTTCCCTTATGCGAATTTTCTTATATCCAAAATTTTTTTAATCTAAACTTTTTATTTCAAACTTAATTTTATAAGAATGCCTTTAAATGAAAATTAAATACGACAAATTTTTCGTAATTATGATTATATTCGAACTTCAATATTTAATTTAATAACTATTATAATTAACTTTAAATATAAACATAAATACATAAAGATTTAATCATAAATAATAAATACACATACAATCACACATTGATATGTTTAAACGCATTACATACTATAAACAATAAACAATTTACTAATAACAAAAAACGAAATACTTAATAAGCGATTGACTCTAACCGAAATTCAAATGTAGCAACCCGCAATGTCCAATTTCTTATATTTCATGTACTAATAATCATAATAAATCGTAAAAATCTTAATAAATCATAATAATTTTATTCTATTTAATCAGGTTCCTTTAAGCTAATTTCCTTTGTCCAAAATTTCTTTAATCCAAACTTTTTTATTTCAAACTGAATTTTTTAAGAATTCCTTCAAATAAAAATTCAATACGACAATTTTTTCATAATTATAATTATATTTGAACTTTAATATTTAATATAATAACTATGATAAATAACTTTAAATATAAACATAAATAAATAGAATTCAATCAAAATGAAATAAAAAAAAATTTTTTTAAATATTTTAATTCGAATAATAATAATAAAATATTATATTCAATATAGATGAGAAGAAAAATACAATAAACTATAAACAGTATATTGATAACAAAAAAAGAAATACTTAAACGAAATTTACTCCAATCGAATTCAAATGTAACGGCTCGCGACGTAGCGTCTACTATCCCTCTCTAACTCTCTCACTCGCTATCTCCCACTCTTAAGCTCTCTCTCTCTCACTCTCTCTCTCACCCTCCCTCTATCCCTCTCTCTCTCTTCCTCTCACCCTCTCTCACTCGCTCTCTCTCGCACTCTCTCTCTATCTCTCGCTCTCTCTCTCTCACTCTCTCTCTACGTCTCTCTCTCTCACTCTCTATCTCTCTCTTTCTTTCTCTGTCTCTCTCTTTCTCTCTATTATAAACAATACTATATATATATATATATATATATATATATATACATAAAGAAATAAATTTAACCGAAAACGCGAGTTTAACTGTAGCGTCCCGTGACGTAGGCATCTTATGACGTCAGAGCTTCTCTCTTAGTATAAGGGGATATCTCTTAGTAAAAGTTTTTAAAATTTCTCTGAAACCCCGAATGAATTGATAACATGTAATTTAAGGATGTTCCGCGGCAAAGAAAAATAACAAACAAATTTCAAAGAAAATTTAAGTAACATTAAATAATAACATACATGTCACTCAAATAAATTTTCTAAGGTCTACAAGACCTACGGCTGAGATATAAAAAGAAATATTTTTGATCATTTAACATTAAGTTAAATGGTCAGCTGTTGGTTTTTCAGATAAAAAAGAGTTGTATTATTTTACTGACAAACAGATTTTAATGAGATTTTAAATAATAAACAATAAATTAATTTCGAACTCATTCATCGATTCATTTTAATCATTTAAGACTTGTAATAAATATATTATCAATAAAATTTTGATTTTTTTCGAGTCATTCGCTTGTATTTACAATTGGGATGTTGCATGAGAAAATTTTTTTCAACTCATTATATCCGTCATTTAGAAAAAGAAAAAATAAAGAACACGTATTTTTTCTTTTTTCATGAAAATAAAAACTCGAAGAGATAGAGACAGTTGAAACTGTGTGACGTCACGAAAGTATTTGCTTTCGTTACGTCATTTATTATGGCGCTATATTTATATATATCAAAATTGTACTAACTTATACCAGCTATAACTTTTGCAATTTATCATATTTTGAAAAACAAAAAAATACGGGTCTTTTCTTTTTTCGTATTCTATTTGAAGGATATAATACATTTTTTCATGCGAGTTGCTAATCGACAACACTGCATGATTAAGGTTAGAACACATAATGTCGGCTATTCAAATCAAATTATATTCTAATCATCACACTGAAAAAAAATCAGCCTTCATTACTAGGCACTCTGGCCGTCACTACCGGAGTCGCTCTGGCAATGATTATACAGCCTATATTACTGGTGAGACTGGCAGTGTTTACCATGTAACATAAAGAAACTGTCAACGATTATGTAGGCGTAACTGTTAGTGGAATTATTTAGCAATTTAATATATTTATAATGTTCTAAATGGAAATCATTTATGTAAATAATTTATATGTTATAATATTAATGTTAATTTAACCTGAAAAATAATTTCAACGTGAAAATAAATTATAATGTAAATTAACCTAAAATATTATTTTTATGAGTTGCGATTTTTTCTTAATAGCAAAAATAATGAAAACCTTGAAAAACTTAAATCATAGAGATTAGGGTGGACAATTTGGTTTTTCAAGGTTTTCTTGAGAACGGAGCAATAAAATTAATTTTTTCTTATCAAAGAAAATATTGCTTTTTTTATTACGAGATGCGGCTTTCTCTTCGTTTTTTGCTAAAGTTATTAGTTTTTGCAAAAAAATCATTTTTTTGATTAGAAGAGGACAGAGATACGTTACCTCCTCTTAAAAACATTATTTTTGCTATTAAGAAAAAATCGCAACTCATAAAAATAATATTTTAGGTTAAGTTTACATTATAATTTATTTTCACGTTGAAATTATTTTTCAGGTTAAATTAACATTAATATTATAACATATAAATTATTTACATAAATGATTTCCATTTAGAACATTATAAATATATTAAATTGCTAAATAATTCCACTAACAGTTACGCCTACATAATCGTTGACAGTTTCTCTATGTTACATGGTAAACACTGCCAGTCTCACCCGAATGGAAATTTTTCGGTGTATCAAAATGTATAAAAGTGTATGAAAGTGTATTGAAGCATACAAAAATGTATCAAAGTGTATGAAAATGTATCTAAGAGCGATTTTTCAGACCTTATTCTCGATCCATTTTGATACACTCTGATACACTTAGATACACTTTGGTACACTTTGGTACATTTCTTAAAAAGTGAGCTGAAATTAAATTTCCTCAATTTTTTTGATGTTATACACTTTGACACATTTTGATACACTTTGACACATTTTGATACACTTTTACACACTTTGATACACTTTTACACACTTTAATATACTATGGTACATGTTGATACACTTCTGAGTATTAGCCTAAATTGTTTTTCCTGTTTTATTTTGCACACGTTTGTACACTTTGATACACTTTTACACACTTTGATACACTTTAATATACTATGGTACATCTTGATACACTTCTGAGTATTAACCTTTTCCTGTTTTATTTTGCACACGTTTGTACATGTTGATACACTTTTACACACTTTGACACACTTTAATATACTATGGTACATCTTGATACACTTCTGAGTATTATCCTTTTCCTGTTTTATTTTGCACACGTTTGTACACTTTGATACATTTTTTTTTTTTTTTTTTTTTTTTTTTTTAAAGATTAATATATAAAGGATATTGTCCTCTATATGATTAATCTTTTTTCTATGGTGAGGTCGAGGGAGTCCCCGCCCGGTATCTGTTTATCACATTACATCAGGCTAGACTGTCAGACCCACCATACCGAAAACTTTGACTACCGATGGATGGTCAGCCACTTTTGGTGACCAACAATCAACCGATACCCAATGAGATCGGATTTTTGAGAGTCGCGATATAAAATGGCACTTACACTAATTTTCTTTCGAAAAAAAAGTTTAGAGGTACCTGGCCAGGATTCGAACCCATGCCCTCCGCGTTGAAGGCAAGAGCTCTATCCGTTACGCCACCGCGCTCTCTTTATGTAATATAATACATTTTAATAAAACACGATACACTTCGATACATTTCTAAGTAAGAAATTAAAAAATGGTTTTACCATGCACACTTTGATACACATGCGTACATTTTTTATACATTTTAATAGTGTTTAATACACTTTTTAGGCATGAAACGGTGTATTAAAATAAGCCGTTTTCATTTTAGATATTTTCATAAATTTTAATGTATTAATGCCCCTTGGGATAAATGTAAGGTTAATAAAACGACAATATTGAAAAAATTGAAAAATATTTTTATAAATTATAAAAGTAAAATATAAAAAGTAATTTAAAACATAAGAATTAGCAATATATATTTGAAATATAATTTGTAATGAAAAACTTACATTCTATATTAGCATTAAATATTTAAACATTAATATTATTAGAAATTTATAAATAATAAAAGTTTAATAGAGACAACTTCAAAAAAATAATTATTCTTTTGTAATACATATCAAGTAATGAGATAAGATAAATAATTTATACTAATAAACACATTTTTAATTTAATAACATTATTAAATATAAATATTTAAACATTGTTGTTTCTAAGATAGTTTTTTTTTATAAATTTTCATTTGTATTGTCTATTGAGACTAAGTTATTTTTTGTAGTCTTTGCAGTCGCATCTTCATTATTATTAGTATTATTGCTGTTTCCATTTTGCACAGTCAATATGTTACAGGGATCTTGTTGATTATTTAAGGAAGAGGCTTCATTTAATGGAAATTTATTTTAGTTAAAATTTTTAAAATGTATCAAAGTGTGCAAAGGTGTATCAAAGTATGCAAAAGTGTATCCAATAAAAACGACATTTTTCCTTTATTGGAAAAATGTATGAAAGTGTATTAAAGTGTGCAAAAGTATATCAAAGTGTATCAAAGTGTGCAAAAGTGTATCAAAGTGTGTAACACATAGCAAATGTAGAAATTAATTTTAGTCAACATTTTCGAAAAGTGTATCAAAGTGTATCAAAGTGTGCAAAAGTGTATCAATGTATGCAAAAGTGTATCCAAGAAAATCAACATTTTTCCTTTATTAGAAAAATGTATGAAAGTGTATCAAAGTGTATGAAAGTGTCCAAAAAATATATGAAAATGTGCAAAAGTGTATTAAAGTGTATCAAAGTGTATATCATTAACGAATATAAAAAATTGATACCAAGAAACTTTTTTTTGGAAGTGTATAAAAATGTATGAAAGTGTATCAAAGTGTACCAAAGTGTATTAACATTTGGTCCGAAATATCGCTCTTAGATACACTTTGATACACTTTGATACACTTTCGTATGATTTGGATACATTTACCATTTTCACTGGGGCACCAGTAATATAGGCTGTATAATCATTGCCAGAGCGACTCCGGTAGTGACGGCCAGAGTGCCTAGTAATGAAGACTGATTTTTTTCAATGCATATCATAATTTCAGCAAAAAATTGAGACTTTAGATTTTAAATAGAATTATAGTAATTATGATTGCAGACTTTAATTTATTTTATTAAGAGCAGGCCGGATTCGCTGTTCTTATCTAATTGAGATTTTTGTTATTTACTCAAGTATCAATCGGTGTATCTGCAAATCGAAGGTTAAGCGCAATAGATATTATTATTACAAATATGCATGCACAAGAAAAAAAAATCTACCGCTTTGTTTTTGAGAAAAGTAAGGAACGCGAAAATATTATAAACATAAACTTTTACTTCGGCGTTCCTTACTTTTCTTAAAAACAAAGCGGTAGAATTTTTTTTTCTTGTGCATAGGTATTCATAATAATAATATCTATTGTGCTCAACCATTAATTTGAAGATACACCGATTAATACTTGAGTAAATAACAAAAAACTCAATTTTTACTCGGTCGGTATCAGATTCCACTCCGGCCTGTACATGAAATATTATCAATATATTATACATAAAATATTATTATTATATGAAAATATTTATTATATTATAACTGTTGGAATATGTAAGAACAATTCCTTTATACAAAAATAAATGCACTTAAAATATATATTTCTATAAATGTTGTTTCAGTAACTAGAAAGTTTTATTACATAGTTTTTCTATTTATTGAATGAACCTTTGTAAGCCGCCTATAAACATTTTTTTCCTTAATGGAACTTTTCCCTCATAAGCCTAAACAGATGAGTACCTCATTACGAATATTTTCACTACACTGAGAGAAAATTCATGCTAATAGAGCATGCGAACTGCCATCTATGCGAGCATATAAAACATTGATACAAATATGACAGGCCGTGAGAAGCTCTATTAGTATTAGATTACCTTATACTAAAAAAGATGGTATGGAGAGTAACTAAGGCATTCACTGATGACTCGCGTGGTATACTTCGATGACTCCCCACTCTCATATCCTTTGTTTGCTTGAGTCGCCTCCTCTTTTGGGTGGCGACGCGAGCAAACACGGCTGGTCTATACCCAAAATTATGTTGCAAATTTCTTTAACGTATTTTCGTAGCGTGAATCTTTTATTTCTTTTCTTTTTTTATGAAGGAAGATACGTTATAAATATAACCTGTTAAACTTTTTAACTTTAAATAATTAATTTTTAATTTAAAATTTAATTATTTTAAACCGCTGGGGGGCAGATGAGCATGTACGATTTTACGCCAAAGATATTTCGGAGTAGCGTTGGTCTAGTGCGTAACGTTCACGCTTTTCCTTTTGAGTACGCGAGTTCAACTCTCGGCTAGGGTCACTTTTTTTTTAATTTTTTTTTTATTGTTTTAATATTTTTTATTCCTTTTTATATTTATTTTTTTTAGATTTTGTATTTTTTTAATAATTTTAAAATTTAATTTTTCACAAGTACGCTTGTTTTTTTCAATGAAAATTTTTTAAAAATAAATTATTCTTTATAGGTAGTAATTACAAATATTGATAAATAAATAATAGTGATGTTTATTTTATAATAGTATAGTTTAATTTATTTATAATTTAGTTTATAAAATTTACAATAAATTACAATTAATAAATAAAACTGAGTTATTATTATTTATGTTATAATATATATTGTATATTGAAATGTTTATAAAGACAAAATTGAACTATAGTATTGTAAATATCACTATTATTTATTTATTAATATTTTAAATTATTTTCTATATGAAATAATTTATTTAAAAATATTAATAAAAAAACGAGCATATTTTAAGTAACTTGTGAAAAAATAGATTTTAAAATTAATAAAAAATAGAAAATAAAAAAATATAAATAAAAAAAAGCAATAAAAACTATTGAAATAATAAAAAAAAAATTAAAAAAAAAGACCCTAGCCGAGAGTTGAACTTGCGTACTCAAAAGGATAAGCGTGAACGTTACGCACTAGACCAACGTTACTTCGAAATATCTCTGGCGTAAAATCGTACATGCTCATCTGCCCTCTAGCGGTTTAAAATAATTAAATTTTAAGTTAAAAATTAATTATTTAAAGTTAAAAAGTTTAACAGGTTATATTTATAACGTATCTCCCTTCATAAAAAAAGAAAAGAAAAGAAATAAAAGATTCACGCTACGAAAATACGTTAAAGAAATTTGCAACATGATTTTGGATATAGACCAGCCGTGTTTGCTCGCGTCGCCACCCAAAAGAGGAGGCGACTTGAGCAATAGAAGAATGCCATAGTTAGCAGTAAAGAAAGAATAGTGGACAAGCCACGTTTACTTCTTTCACGTCCCATGAGAGGATACAGCGCTAGCTATCGAAGGATATTAGAGTGGGGAGCTACTAAAGCATGTAAACAAACAGTTTTTGGATAGCACAAACCTCGTAAGAGTAGATGGCGCTGTTATTAAAGCATAGGATATTACTTACTAACATTGGATACGTAGACTACATGCTCTATTGGCATGAATTTTCTCTCAGTGTATTGTTTTGAAATACTTTTTACTTTAGTCTTGGACAACTACTTGCTCTGTAAAGATCTAAGTTTGCTCGTGACGATAGAAGAGAATAATTTATAAATATAATTTATATAATGAATTGTTTACTTATTCCTATCCCATTTCCAATAGGTTATGCGCCCAGTATCGTGTTATTGATAAGTGAATGATTGTAGTAACTCTATTAATAATTACAAGAGTGTAATATCATTAAAAAGAAAAATTATAAACTGGAATATAAGCGTGTATTCTTTCGTTATAAAATTCCAATTTGTGTTTTAACGAGTGAATAATTTTAGTGTCTTTACAAGTGTTTATAAGAGTGAATCTGATTAAAAATAGTAATAAAATAAAATAAACTATAATAAAAAGTATGTTGTTTAGTTATAATATTTTATAAACTAAAAATGACAAAGAATAATACCAAACAAAGAAATATTAAACCTTTGATGAGAAATATGATGTGTGAAGGTTTTATTTTGGATAAATGAATATTTGTATTATTAGAAAGTGCAAAAAGGCGTATAAAAAAAAGTGTTGCATTATGATATGAATATACAGCACATAAAACAAAGTTGACATTACGGTTAATTGCCTAAAACTAGTAATGATAAAACAAGTCACAAACTTAGAATGATTTTATAGATAAATAAGAGAATAGAATACACGCAATCAATCTATAAAAAAAAGGGTTGATCGTACGATATTTATCAGTGAATATATTGAAATACTGAGAGGATTTAGTAAAGGAATAATAAAACTAAAATAATACAACGCTTTAAACGTAATGAATATAGTCACACCTAAAGTTAAGAATGCGTTGTTTATTAAGTGAACTTGGAGTAATGAAAGATATAACTGGAAACACCCAAAATAAATAGATCAAGATTAAAAAGAAGTGAAGTACATTATTGCAATAAAGGAGTATTACTACATAAAACAAAAAAATTGTTTCCATAAATGGAAAGATGCTATAGCATCGCATAATACAATGAGAAGCGACATGTCTTCTTGAGTTTTGAGGAATTGAGGCCACCATTCAAAATTTTCATTGCAAAGAACAACACATATATTATACCTGCAAATGGAAAAAGGACCACTACAGGTCATAAGTAATACAGGTATGAAAGGAATGGACAATGGCGTGCTTTATTGCCCGATACCCCATGAAATTTTCCATTGAAGGAACTTTAAAAGAAGCTGATTTTATCGAGATAAGTAAAACTGGTAATAAGACAATGAGAGGTATAACATTGTATATTAAAGTTTACAGAATTGAATAATAAACAAATGGTTAATGTTATAAATATTATAAATTAAATTATGCTATGTGATGATTTATGCGAAGTCTACATAAATGATAAATAAATATAATTAACTTTTAAAAGGATAAAAGATAATCGTTATGTACAAAACCATTGTTTATTTTTCATTCTGATATTTGTAGTCCGATCACTCCTTCAGTTGTAAATGTTAAAAATTATTTTTTTACATTTATTAAGGATGTTACACATTATTGTGTTTCTTATTTTATCACTTACAAAACAAACTTATTTTCAGTACTTAAAGATTTTGATGTGAAAAGCCAGGCTCATTTTTGTTTAAAATTAACTAATTTATATTATGATATTAATCACAAATACTCACCAAATCAAATAAAAAAAAATTATTCTAACGAAAAGATGTAAGATATTATTTAAAGTTTCCATGAACATCTTAACAAAATAAATTTTAAAATGAATGATTATAACCTTAACGAAAAAAGCTCGTTCAATAATAAGTGGTGCGGATTTGAAAAAAAATATTTTTGAAGAGAAACAATTCTCACTGTAATATATTTAACATGTAACACCGCCTAAAGTATTAACAGCAAATAAAAAACTGTTTGAATTATGATATGATAAAAGCCAAAATTAAAGTATTTATAATTTTTTTTGATTCATGGTTTATATTTATAATAAAATCTAAATAATTAAATTTGATGATTCTTGAAAAGGTGTTTTAGTCGGTTACGAGCCTAATGGGTATAAAGTATGGGATACTGAAAATAATGGGTTTGTTATTATAAGGGATGTAACAGTAGATGAAATAAATTACTTAAAAACTCGACCAATACAAACTAGTGCATCTGAACTTGAGTCAAAACCAGTAGAAGTGGATATAAAAACTGGTGCATCTGAACTCAAGTCAAAACTAGTAGAAAAGTTAAATATATCAAGTTGTGATATGAAATCTGGTGAATATGAAGTTGAGTCAAAACCAGTAGATATAAAAACTGGTGCATCTGAACTCAATTCGAAACCAGTGGATATAAAAACTAGTGCATCTGAACTCAATTCAAAATCAGTGGATATAAAAACTGGTGCATCTGAACTCAAGTCAAACGTTGAGTCAAACCCAGTAAAAAGGCTAGGATTAGTTGGTGATAAAACTGATGAGCCGGGGTCGAGATTTAAAAGTAATGAGTTTAAATATAATAAAGATAAGGAAATAATTGAAAATAAAGTAAGAAGGAGTGATGATAGATAGGCTTAAAGAATTGGCTTGCTAAATCATATAATGAATTCGATTTTGATAATAATTATATAATGACTGCTGAATTAATTAATAATAAGGTTCCCAATTGCTTAAATAAAACTTGGATATTAGTACCAAGATGTTGAAAAAAAAAAAAAAAAAAATGATAAATGTGATGAATTTGAAAACCCATGTAGATATTAAGCTCGTGTTATTACGAGGGATGTCAAACAATATTTAATTAATAGTAAAACATTTGCATTTGTTGCAAGAATTACAATTATCAGTTCAATAATAGTTTTTTCAAATGAAAATAATCTAATGATACATTATATGGAAATAAGGACAGCATTTTTAAATGGTACATTAAAAGAAGAAATTTTCATTAAAGTATCAGAAGGCATTAAATGTTAAACTAATTTAGTTTATTAATTAAATATAGCTCTGTGTGGCTATAACAGCTGCTTGATGCTAGTTTGAAGTATTTGAAAAAGCTCTCATAGAAAAAGGATTTAAAAATACTTTAGTAGATAGATATATCTATATTTTAGGTAAAGGAGAATTTGAAAATGTAAATGTATTATTATATGTCGATGATCTGGTGATTGCTACGGCTAATTGTGAAAAATTAAATAATTTTAAAAATTAAGACTTGTGAAGTTAGCGCCTGTAAAAATAAAATATTAATATTTTTTAGCAATGAAAAGCTAAAACGTTTGCTCCTCATTTGCGGAAATAGTCTCCGTGCAAATTTTCGTTTGCGGATTTTTCATTTTCAAGTTATTGGAAAAACAAATTTTCCGATATAAGCGTGGCGCTAAAAATGTTTTCCTTATTATTCCATTGAAAACTCCTGTAAAATAATATTCTTTCTAGACTAATTGATTCCTCCTTTCTTGCGGATTACATAAATATTTTCATTTAATTAATTGTTCAATAAAATAATTAGATAAATCAATTTATAATTATTTAGTGGAAAGCAGTTTAAAATCTAGTTATTTTTTAGGGATTCCTGTTCCGCTCGTTCCTATATTCTAATTTTAATATCGCGGGCGCTGAAATTATGAAAATAAATTGAATATATTGATTATTATTCAAGGAATTTAGTATATTTAATACCATAAATTGTTTTCTCCTCGTATGCGGATTTATTTATAAGTAATAAATTTGCATAAATTCGAATAATTAAAATTTTTAAGAAAATCAAAATTAGTCAAAGGTAGAGTCAGCTGTTATAAGTTTACAAGGTTATAAAATTTAAAGGGACAATTTTAATTTTTGCAGACGCGTATAAATAATAAAAAAGTAACGTAAGTAAATTATATTCTTAAATAATCAAAACGATGCAACAATTAAGAATAAAAGGATTTTAACATAGTTTAGAAATTGCAATGTTTTGCTTCTCATATTTATATCTCGATATCTCGAATAATCTTACTTATAAATAAATCCGCATCCGAGGAGAAAACAATTTATGCTATTAAATATACTAAATTCCTTCCAGATTTTAAACTGCTTTCCACTAAATAATTATAAATTGATTTATCTAATTATTTTATTGAACAATTAATTAAATGAAAATATTTATGTAATCCGCAAGAAAGGAGGAATCAATTAGTCTAGAAAGAATATTATTTTACAGGAGTTTTCAATGGAATAATAAGGAAAACATTTTTAGCGCCACGCTTATATCGGAAAATTTGTTTTTCCAATAACTTGAAAATGAAAAATCCGCAAACGAAAATTTGCACGGAGACTATTTCCGCAAATGAGGAGCAAACGTTTTAGCTTTTCATTGCTAAAAAATATTAATATTTTATTTTTACAGGCGCTAACTTCACAAGTCTTAAAAATTATTTATTAAATAAATTTTCCATGACAGATTTGGAAAAAAAATTAAATTCTTTCTTGGTATAAGAATTGAAAGAAATTTAAATAAAATATCCTTAGATCAAAGTGCTCATATTAGAAACGTTTTTGAAAAATTTAATATGCTTGATTGTAACGCCGTTAGTACATCTCTTTCAAATAAATTAGATTATCTCACTCTTAGTTTTGATTAAAAATATGACGCACCTTGTCAAAATTTGATTGACTGTTTAATATATCCTACACAGCATGAAAGATATCATTGGAATATTCCGAAATATTCCAATGGAATATTTCATTGGAATATGTATGGAAGCTTTATGGAAGAAAACAGAAATATTCCTGAAATATTGCAAAGGAAACTTTCTACGAAGAACCCGTGGAAGCCTCCGTAAACCTTCCGAAGAAGATTCCGTTGGAAGATTAATGAATCATTGCACCGAAAGATTACATGGAAGCTTCATAGAAGACTTCTTTTTCCTTTCGGGGAAATGTTGGGAATTTTCACTGAAATATTCCGACTTAAGTCTCCTGGAAGATTCCGTAAACCTTTCAAGGAAGATTCCTTTGGAAGATTGATGAATCATTGCACCGAAAGATTTCATGGAAACTTGAATAGAAGACTTCGTTTACCTTTCAGCGAAATATTGGAAATTGTCATTGAAACATTCCAGTGGAATGCTTCTGAAAGCTTCCGTAAACCTTCCGAGGAAGATCCCGTTGGGAGATTGATCAATCATTGCACCGAAAGATTTTATGGAAGCTTTATAGAAGACTCCGTTTTCCTTTCGGGGAAATGTTCGGAATTTTCACTGGAATATTCCGACTGAAGTCTCCTGGAAGTTTCCGTAAACCTTCTAAGGAAGATTCCGTTGGAAGATTAATGAATCATTGCACCGAAAGATTTCATGAAAGCTTGAATGGAAGACTCCGTTTACCTTTCAGCGAAATATTGAAGATTTTCACTGAAATATTCTGGTTCGAGTATCCTGGAAGCTTCCGTAAACCTTGCAAGGAAAATTCTGTTGGAAGATTGATGAATTATTGCAGGAAAAGACCCAAGGAAGCTCTAAGGAAGACTGCATTTACCTTGTAGCTAAATGTTGGCAATTTTCGACTGAAACATTCGAGCCGAAGGGTTCAGGAAGCTTTCGTAAACATTTCATGGAAGATCCCATCAGTAGACTAATGAATCAGGAATTATTATTTTGAATGAATGTAAAACGGATACTACACCAGCACTCATAAATATGGCTTATTCTCGTTTGTAAGTTAATAAAAAACAATGTTAATGACGCTATAGCTACACTAAAAAGACTTTTATAAAAGTGAGATAATTGTTATGAAAATGAGATAATTTTTCTAACGAAAATGACTTTATTGCAATAAAAAAAAACAAGTCCTTTTCCATTCAAATTTTTTATTATATCTAATGACGATATTTTCCCAATACATTACTTGACACACCAAAAGGCGTTTTAAATAACGTCATTTAGTATGTTAGAGATTAGGACAAAAAATGACGTCGTTTAGTATGTTAAATGTTAACGAAAAATGACATCATTTTTTAATAACAATGAAGTCCTTTTTTATATAACTTCCCACATAGCATGAAATATTTCTGAAATATTTCTGAAATATTTCATTGAAAGATTCGGAATAAAACAGCAAAAAATTATATGGAATGTTTCTGAAATATTGATATGTCCGCATAGAAGATTTTTTTGAAATACTTCATGTAATGTTTCTGTAACATTCTTTCATGATTTTGTGAAATATTAATTTGTAATATTGTTGAAAGATTGCAGCAACATTTGACCGAAAGATTCATGGAAGAATATGAATCTTTTAAGAAATGTTTCTGGAATATTTTTAAAATCTTGTTTAAAATATATCTAAAATAATGTTGGTGAAAGATTCTATCAGATATTATTTTTGATTTTGTAACGTTTGCATCTCAAACCATATTAGATACCTATATATTTATTTGTTATTCAGAATTTAAGCGCTTATTTATTTGTATCAAGAATTTTCGGTCTTATATACTGTACGAGAGAACGTCCCACCACTTGCGAGAGTTTGTCAACCGCATTATGATCACATGAAAATACAATCAAGTAGCCACCTGCTGGCAAGATGGAAGAATTGCTACGCACGCAAGATAACTACAAATATTTAGACAATATTTCTCTAATATTTTACTGCTATATTCATAAATTTTTGGGAATACTTCATGAAATATTTCTGGAATATTACAGAAATATTTCATAAAATATTTTTTGAAAAATTTGCGCAGTATTGATTTATAATATTTTAATAAATGGTGCAGTAATATTTCTTCAATATTTCAGTGTTATGTTCAAACATTTTTTTAAATACTTCATGAAATATTTTTCAAATATAACAGAAATAATAAATATTTCATGACATGTTTCTTGAAAGATTTAAGGCGACTTCAGATTTTAGGTTAGGTTTTATTTTTGAGTTTACAAATTACTCTTTCAATATGTAAAATTTTTCAGATTTTTTAATTTTCCCCCATTCTACGGATTATAATTAATGGTGGAAAATTAAAAAATCCAAAAAATTTTAGAAACTGAAAGAGTAATTTGTAAACTACAAAATGAAATTCAACCGAACTTCCGTAGTCGCCTTAAGAAATATTAATTTGAAACATTTCAAGAAATAATGTAACAACTTACTTGAATATTTCAGTGTCAGATTCAAAAAATTTTTTGAAATAAAACATGAAATGTTCCAACAATATTACAGAAATATTTCAATAAATTATTTAATATTCATAAACTGAAATATTTCAAAGAAATATTAGTTCATAACTTATTTAATATTTCACTGAAATATTTCATTAATAATTTACGGAGGCTTTCAGTTACCTTTACTGAAATATTCCATGAAAAGTTTACGGAAGCTTCCGGTAAACTTCCTGGAAGCTTCCAATGTTTTTCTGCAGTGAATTAAATCTTCCACGTTTTCTTCTAGGAAGCTTCCGGTAATATTCCACTGAAATTTTCAACGAAAAACTTACCGAAGCTTCCTGGAAGCTTTCACTGAAATATTTCAGGAATGATGTACGGAAGCTTCCTGGAAGCTTTCACTGAAATATTCCATGAAAGATTTACGGAGGCTTCCAGTAAGTTTTCACTGAAATGTTTCATGAATAATTTACGGAAGTTCTCGGTAAGCTTCTATTGAAATATTCCATGTATAATTTACGGAAGCTTCTATTAAGCTTCCACTAACATATTCCATGAAGGACTTATGGAGGCTTCCAGTGAGCTTTCACTGAAATATTCCATGAAAGACTTACGGAAGACTCCTGATCGAGGACATATCCATCTTCCGGGAAGTTTCCACTGGAAACTTCCTGAAAGCTTCCAACCTTTTTTCCACATCTTCCGGGAAGCTTCCAGCAAGCTTTCAGGAAGCTCACATGCTGTGTGGGATATAACCATAAGCACAAGACCTGATTTACGTGCAGCAGTAAATATTTTAAATGGATATACAAATAAAAATAATAAAGAACTTTGGCAAAATTTGAAACGCGTTTTACGTTATCTTAAAGATACTATTAATATAAAATTAAATTACGTAAAAACTAATTATGTGCATATTTTAAAAGGTTTTGTTGACTCAGATTAGGGAGGTGATGAAATTGATATAAAAAAAAGGCACAACAGGATATTTATTTAAATCATATGATGATTGCCCAATAAGTTGGAATGTAAAGAAATATAAAGAATACAAGCTAGTGTAGCAAGTTCGTCTACTGAGGCTGAGAATATAGCTCTTTATGAAGCCGTAATAGAGGCTCTTTGATTGAAACCTTTAACAGTAAGTGCAAATGTAAATATTTCAGAACTAGTAGTATTTTTCGAAGATGACAATGGTTGTATAAGCATAGCAAGTAACCTTAGCAATCACAAACGATCGAAACATATTGATGTAAAGTATCATATATCCCAAGAAAATATTGAGAAAAATATAATTAAATTACAGTATACTCCAACAGGTAAACAGATAGCAGATTTTTTGACTAAACCGTCATCTACAGTAAAGTTTGTGGAATTTTGAAAACAAACAGGCTTGGAATAATTTTCATAATAAAGCCATATTGAAATAAGAAGTTTTATGCAAAGTTATATTAAATATAATTAAATATAACAGATTAATTTTGGAAATGGTTTGATTAGGTTTTTCTGGGTTTCCCTAATTCATGCAGCGAATGTTGGACCACACTGAAAGACTTAGAGAGTTGTATTCACTCCCTATCGGCGTAAATCCAACTCTCAGTAGAGGAGTAGAGGGGTAGGAGTTACATTAACGCTGCCTTGGAGAGTAGAAGATACTCCCCAACTTTTAAAGTATGATTTACTTGAAATCAACGATGTGAGCTCAATTATTTTAGCTTAGAAAAGTTTACATGACGTAACACTACAAGTAGAATCTTTATTTAAGACTATTAATTAAACTATACTACGTAAAATTTTGCGTGATTAAAAAATCCTAACTTTTAATTTCAGGGGCTTATATTAGGAATAACAACCCATAAACAATTAATATATTGCTTGTTTGTAGGTTACTTTTTACAATTATTTCTCAATATAGTTTTGTAAATACATTAAATACAAATTCCGCTCGTAAACTTACATTTTGCATAATTTCCTAAACTAAAATACTTGTGTTTACATCGCGAATCGCAAGTAAATCATACTTTAAAAGTTGGGGAGTATCTTCTACTCTCCAAGGCAGCGTTAATGTAACTCCTACCCCTCTACTCCCCTACTGAGAGTTGGATTTACGCCGATAGGGAGTGAATACAACTCTCTAAGTCTTTCAGTGCATATGTATAGCCCTAGAAGTCACGAGTGAACAGAATCTTAATTAATAATAATTATAATACGTAAAATAATGCTAAGCAAAATCATTATCAGAATAAAAGAAAATAGAATACATTAATATGTGTATAATATTCAGATCACTATAAGTTCATTAATTTTTGAGGGGGCGTGTTGGAATATGTAAGAACAATTCCTTTATACTAAAATAAATGTACTTAAAATATATATTTCTATAAATGTTGTTTCAGTAAATAGAAAGTTTCGTTACATAATTTATCTATTTATTGAATGAACCTTTGTAAGCCGCCCATAAACATTTATTTCCTTAACGGAACTTTTCCCTCATAAGCCTACACAGATGAGTACCTTATTACGAATATTTTCACTATTGTTTTGAAACACTTTTCATTTTAGTTTTGGACAGCCACTCGCTCTGTAAAGATCTAAGTTTGCTCGTGACGATAGAAGAGAATAAATTATAAATATAATTTATATAATAAATTGTTCACTTATTTCTATCCCATTTCCAATAATAACTATTATTTGGTACAAATTATATTAATATCACATAGTATTGGGCATATTTTTAAATAATAAATCTAAATCTTATTATATGAGTAATATCTTTTTTAAACACTTGAAATAAGAATATGCATTTTATAGTAATTCTTATAATATTAATAAACGTGTATTTACATTATATATGCTCATATAATTTTTAAAAATAAATTTTATACTTTTTGCAAATTTTAATAAATTTTTTGTAATATTCTTCTGCATTTAGTTACAACTTTTTTTTACTTTTAATTTTCGGCATTTAATACGAATGTTTTACAGTCAGATTTCAAAAATTCGAAACGACTATATATGCATATTTAAACATATGAAATGAGTATCATAAAATGGTGTTGCCAAATTTTAAAAGGACTTGTGAATACACTTTTGACACATAGGTTAATTGTAAGTTGACCAGCGGAACATCCTTAAGAGGAGGTCACGTATCTCTGTCCTTTTCTAATCAAAGAAATGATTTTTTAACAAAAACTAATAACTTTATCAAAAAATAAAGAGAAAGCCGCATCTTGTATCAGAAAAAGCAATATTTTCTTTGATAAGAAAAAATTAATTTTATTGCTTCGTTTTCAAGAAAACCTTGAAAAACCAAATTGTCCACCCTAACCTCTATGATTTAAGTTTTCCAAGGTTTTCTTGAAAACGAAGCAATAAAATTAATTCTTTCTTATCAAAGAAAATATTGCTTTTTTTATTACGAGATGCGGCTTTCTCTTCTTTTTTTGCTAAAGTTATTAGTTTCTGTAAAAATCTCAATTCTTTGATTAGAAAAGGACAGAGATACGTGACCTCCTCTTAAGAGGGGGTCGTAACCATTCGCCGCTCTATACAGGGTGGCGCTGCGGTCAGATGAGAGAAATATAGAAAATATTTTTTATTCAGCGATTTATAATTTATCGAGACAATAATATACTTCTAACGTTGTCAAAGGCACTAGCCATATATATGTAGAATTATTATTGATGCTAATATTGTTTGAAAAGTCTAAAATATTATCATAAAACGAAAAATGCGGCGCGGGGTAGAACCGATGTAAACATATGGGTATGTTTCCTAAGTGCGACAGAGAAAGTAATAGTAAAGAACGAAGTATACACATGCTCACACCGGCTCTACTTCGCACTGCATTTTTCGTTTTATAACAATAGCTTAGACTTTTCAAACAAGATTATCATCAATAATTATCCTACATATATATGGCTAGTGCCTTTGACAACGTTAGAAGTATATTATTGTCTCGATAAATTATAAATCGCTGAATAAAAAATATTTTATATTTTTCTCTTACCTGACCGCAGCGCAGCCAAGCGGCAAATGGTTCCTACCTCCTCTTAATCTTCTCATATTACATCTATCGTGTAAATAAAATAATGGATTTCAAATTATTTAATACTTTTTTTTGTTATTCAGAACATTCAATGTCTTCAGAAGCTTTTTTTTGAAACCAAATAATTACAGTTTGATTATTTCATGAAGATCATATAAAAAATTTTTTCATAAATATTTTTCTCAGTAAAAATCAAATGTACTAATAACTTTTTAAAACCTTTTATTTAAAATGACATAATGAAGACAATAGCGTTTGTTAAATTATTCATTCAGTTTTCATGAAAGGTGTTTGATATTTGAGAATGAAATTTGATTTAGAATTATTGATATAATTTTGGACTTTTCTAATTAAAAAAATTTAATGATTTTGTGAATTTAATTTAAACACGTACAAAAGTAGTAACATGCTTTTCTTAAACAAAAATCTTCTATATTTTCAATAAAATAATGTTTTCATAATCATATATTACTTTTTTGCTCTTTTTTTATACTTTAGGTAAGGTTATTTCATAAACATTATATTAAAACATATAAATCCATCAAATTGTAAACACTCAAACATTGACCTTGCTTTTTCATCATTAAATATAGCTGATAAAGTCATGACTGAAGTGGGAGAGGATACTCATGGTTCGGATCATTACCCAATATTTTGTAACATCGATTTAGACAAAAATATTTACACAAAAAAATCATTTAAGATTAAAACCAAACGCACCAACTGGAAACAATTTTCAGACGAACTTGATGATAAATTCCAAATATTTATGTCGGATAACTTTGCTTCTGCCTGAGCAGATATTAAGTGCGAAAAGTTCACTGAAGTTGTTACCAGTTCTCTTTTAGATAGTACTCCCAAAAAAAAACAGCTTGACCCAAATGAAGTAAAAAATCCTGTACCATGATGGGATGAAGAATGTTGTAAATTACAAAGACTTAAAAAAGCTGCTTTTAAAAAATAGAACTATACTAAGTCAAAGATAGATCGAATAGCCTACAATAAAATTAAGTGTCTTGCTACTAAAACCTTTAAATAAAAAAAAAAAAAATTTCGTTTGGAATAAGTGTAAACTATTTAAGAATAAATGGACTAAAACTCAACCTATTAACGTCAACAATAATTTACGGAATTCAGAACATATTATTCAAGTTATGAAAAAAATTTGCCCACCCTGGTGTGAAACAAACCCTTAATTTCTACCAAACTGTTTCATCGACCAAAGTAGCTTCTTTGACGCGCCTTTTGATTTTACTGAATTAAACTCCGTTTTAGACGCAAAAAAAAAAATAAATCAGCAGCGGAGCTTGACGGTATCGATTATGAGGTTTTAAAGTATTTACCTATCAAATATAAATTGCTTATGTTGGACATTTTCAATGAAATGTACGTTCAAGATTGTTATCCAGAGTCCTAGCAGAAGTCGTTCATTCTATTTATAGACAAACCAAATAACAAAGGCGTAAGACCTATTTCTCTTACAGCTAGTTTATGCAAACTCTTTGAGTCTTTAGTTAAAAGTAGGCTACAATGGTATTGTGAATATTATAACATTCTACCAAATAATCAAGCGGGTTTCAGAAAGGGTCGATCATGCTCAGATAATCTGGCTATCTTTACTATAAAAACCGATCAGCTCTGTCTAAAGGGAAATATATGTTAGCAGTATTCCTCGATGTTGACTCTGCTTACGATAATGTTAACAGTGATGTCTTACTAAATACACTTGCTTCAATTGGGTGCTCAGAATCATTAGTTAAATTTATTAAATTTATTACTCATAAAAGAAAAATTTTCACTGATGCATTAAAGAACGAATTTAGATTTAGCTGTAAGGGGTTACCTCAGGGAGGGTACTTAGCCCTTTGTTATATCTGATTTATGTTAAGGACATCACTGTGGGCGTTTCTAAAAGTGTAATAGTTACACAATTCGCTGATGGCATTAATGCTTTCTGTAGCTTTGGTAATTTTTCTAAAGCTAAAGTTATATTGCAAAGAGCAATCGACACTTTGAACACCACATTTAACAGCTTTGGGTCTCTCACTAAAACCAGAAAAAAGTGTTTTCATCCATTTTAATAAAAAAGGCATAGCTCCTAATATTAATATATAATAATAATAATAATATTAATAATAATATATAATAAAATAATATGTTAAAAAGGAGTGTAACAACAGAGCAAACATCATAAAGTTTTCATGTGGCGCAAAATGGGGAGCCCGCCCCAATACTTTACTCACCTTGTATAAAAGTTTTATTCGCTCTTTAATTGACTACGGTAGTTTTATATTTTATCCTAAGAAAGAAATCTTAGCTTACGCGTTTGAAAAAATTCAGTATAATTGTATCAGAATAATTATGGGATATCGAAGGACGTCACCCTCTAACGTAATACTGGCAGAGTCAAAACTTCAGTCTATTCTAGAGCGAACAAAATTTTTATGTCAATGTTATCTCGCTAAGATTTTATCCAACTCAAACTTTCTAATTATTAATGTTATTAACTCTGTAGCTATAAACGCTAGTTACGACAACATCGACAATACAGACAGTCGATTATTAAATTATAGTATATATAATGTTATCAATTGTAAATTCAGAATTTATAGAAATTTTCCGATGTACTGTTTTGACTATAAAATTGCTACCACTAGTATCGAATTCAATCACGAATTAGGTAAAAGTGTAAAAAATACCTCGCTTCCCAACATACCTATAAAAGACTTCTTGAATAAAAATAATTCCCTAGCAATACACACAGACGGAAGCAAAGGTCAGGGTCGGTCAGTGGGAACGTCATGTCATTTTCCAGCCGAAAAAATCGATTCCGGCTATTCATTTGAATCCACGGGCTCAGTATTCACAGCAGAATGTGCAGCTATATATAGAGCATATATATAGCGCCCTTCAGGCTTTAAAGTCATGTAGTTTTGATATCAAAACAAATTATTATATATATAAAATCAAAGAATTATATGTTTCATTGGTGACAGGCAATTCCCATAAGACCATTAAATTCGCTTGGATTCCATCTCACATTGGGATTGTGGGCAATGAGGCTGCTGACAATATTGCAAAAGATTTTTCTAAGAAAAAACACAATAGTTCTTTACACATTCCATTCACTGACTTTTATCAAAATTTTAAGTTAAACTCTTTCTTAAACACCAACAAACTTAGCTTAGATCAAAGTAACGTAAAAGGCACTAAATACTTTAACCTTTACTTTAAAAATAACTCAAAAACTTGGTTTCACTCCTCATCTAAAACACGTAAATACATAGTTTCAGTAAATAGAATCATAGCCGATCATTATAATGCAGCAGCCACTTTAGCCAGGGTTAATATTGTAAAAGACCCAAAATGCTCAAACTGCGCCGAATATGATGAGGACCTCAACCATATAATATGGCAATGCTCCAGATTCGAAAAACAAAGACATAAGCTAATCAAAAAGTTGTGCGAAACACACGTTCTTCTCTCGCAAAACATTGAAAACATTATGTGCTCACCCACTTCTAAAATATGTACGCAAATCATCGGGTTTCTTGAAGCCTGCGATCCATCGATATAATGTAGCCAACGTGTATATGTAAATTCCATGTATAAAAATATTTTTTTTTGGTTAATAAAGTAAAGCAGATATAAGACTTTCTTTAAAGTCTTCAAATACTATATAAAAAAAAACAAATAATTTTTAGGCCATTCTATCTCACACGATCAGCTTTTTAAAGTTTTTAAAATCGATTCTGAAAGTTTACATATCCCTCTACAAAATGTATATTTCAGATTTTTTATTAATTGTTTATAAAGACTTTAAAAATTCATTTAAACATTGCGTCTTGCGCTCGGACGCCTGAAATAAAGTTAGTAGTGGAGAACTACGAGCGAAGGGGAAGTGTAAGTCGGGTAGCCTGTCTAACATGCTTCAGGCACAGTACGGGCACAGCAGATATGCCGCTTGTTAGTACGGCATGCTTACTTTCTAAGATTATAAAACTTATTGTTTAAACATCGATAAATATTTTAAAATTAATTAGTTCAAATAATGATTTGGATTTTTTCTTTATTTGACGCAATTAACATCAATATATTTTAATAGAATACATAATTTTCAATAAATTGAAATTTTTTTCGTTTAAAATGATATTTTTACTATTAATAATTATAAATAATGACTTTTTAAATAAAGTATGCGCTTGAAATAAATTTTAAATAGAAATATACTGGAACAATTCGTATATATTTATATATAAAATAAATGCTCTACCAGCCTTTATAAGAGATACTTACATTATATCTGATATATCGTTTGAATTTCTTCTTTCGCTCTTCTTCATGTCTTCGTGAAATACATTAACATTTCTAAATTTTATCATCAAAAATATAAACTTTTCTTAATTGACAATTGATTAATTTAATATGAAAATTTAAATAAGAGTTTACTGTAAAAAATCATAGTAACATATTTTTTATTAGAATAAGTTATTGTGTATAGTTATTGAGTTAATGGTATGTTTTATTATAAATATAAATAAAATACAAACAATGCGTCTGCATATTATCTATTTCTGTATGATTCGTTGTGTACAAAATAGATTATAACTTTTCTTTTCGGTACATTAGTTAAAATTAACTTGATAAGCTCATTTTATATCATCTACGACGCGCTTAGTTATTAAAATTATTCAACTCAATCGAAAAATCTGTCCTTATGATATATTTCCTATTAAAATTAATACAATTTAATAATTTATATAAAATTAATGGATATATATATATATATATATATATATATATAAAATACTAATGAAAGTCAAATTGATAGATCAATGTGCGCACAAAAATAGTACAAAAACCAAAATATTTGATAATACATAATTATTATATTACATAATTTTCGTTTTTTACTGGGTATTTCGCTGTCAGGACTGTTTTGAATATTAAATTATATTACGGGATAATTTTTTAAAATAGACTCATCAATTTCATTCTCGTTAGTTTCACAATCGTCATCGATATTTATATTTATTTGCGGTAAATTGACACAATTTCCATCGTTACAATGTGCGCACAAATCGGAACATTTTAATCCATATTTTCTGCAGCTGCAAACTGCACTTATACATCCGCTTTTACAGGAATGAGAAATTCGTTTTAATAAATGCTCGGGCATAGGAGGATTCAACATCGTGATTGGCAATAATTTATCATTAACATCTTTCCAACCCCAATCTAATGGATTTAAAGATTTATTACCCTGCCAGATTTTTAGTTGATAAAAAATTGCTTAGCAGCATCTTCAGTTGAAGGGAGAAACTCAAACGCGAATTTTGATTTTATCTTGGCCTTGCTAAAATGCAAATAACGAAGGTCATTTAGAGAGAAGTTCTTTATGTTAATATTTCTTTAAAAAATATTTTTTTCTGCATTAGTGCTGTACATATCACGGATCAAAGTACAAGCGTTACTTGCTATTATATCTGGATCTGTATTTTGATCATAAAAAACTTAAGAAAGCTTAAGTAATGTATCAGCATCTGAAGAATATAATTTATTTTTGCTTCGTTTGTAAAAGCAAGAAGTGGTGTCACACCCAGTAAAAATGTGCAAAAATGCCACGATCAAATAAATTTCTTTATAAATAAAACTATTGCAATCATAATATTTATTCTCAGAGCCATGTTCTTTAACAAAAAATAAGTTGGTTTCATTTTGTCCCAACTGCGTTAATATTACTAATAAATCAACGTCTTGTCCTACTATAAAAAATATTTTATCCGATCTACGAGCTTCGTCAATTGCTTTATTAACAATTAGTGTATCAGCATCTTCTTGTGCAATTTTCGTGCAAAGACCTGCTTCATTTAACACTTTTGAAAGAATTAAAATAAATTGTACTTTATTTTTATTGTTTAATAAAAACATATTTTGCTTCATAGTTATTTTTGTTGTTCTTTCGAGTAATATTTTGCATCCCGTACCTGCCATTTTTCTTCTTGACCTTTCATGCGCCTTTGTTGATAGTCTTTCACATTCTGGGTAGCCATCAAATATGATAAAACTGTTAGTGGGGTAATTACTTTTAGCATATTTAATATAATTATTTATAATATTACCAATATTATTCCCCGCTTGCCATAGAATTTTGTGGATAAAATTTCCGCTATCAACAACGTATAATTTATCAACTTCTGTTGGTATTTGCTCTAATTTTTTTTAATTTTTGTGAAAAATTGCTTTATTACTTTTGCGCATGTTGTATTCATCGAACAAGGCTAAAGGTACTGGTGCTAACTCATATTGAATATAGTTTTTCATGTCATCTTGTTTTGCTATATTTAAAGATATTCTTTGAAATATCAACAAAGGAGATATATAAACCTCTTCATCGTTGATATTTTGAATTTTGTATTTTGCGATGTCAAATTTAGAATGCAGTTTTTTTCTTTTATATTTTAACACCGAAAAATCCAAACTAACAGTATCTTGTACTAATTTTGTATCTATTTTAAAGGCTTTATAGTAATTGATTGATTCGTCACCAACAACCCCAGAAACAATACCTACTAATGCTTGGCAATTACGAAAAGGCTCATCATCATGTGTTTCAAAAAATGTATTGATTTTCAATAAATCCTCGTAATTTTTTTGCAATTGGCTACTTCCGCAGTCTACGTGTTGTTCCCAAGTAGCAAATGACACGCTACAAAAGTTTTCAATCTCATTGCATACTTCCATGACTGCGATAGTTGATAGAATCCATTTCGCTATAACGCTGTCCGTTAAACCTTGCCCGTGGGTCAAAACTCCTTGAATTTTCATTTTAAAGGTCTTTCAAAAATCTACATTTTATCTCATACGGCCATTATGATAGCTTTTACGGCTCTAGAAATATTTGCAATGAAAGGGAAAAAATGGCAATTTTCAATGTTTAAACATTGTTTAAACAAAAACGGGCAACATCTGTTGGGGCCATTTTGGATATTCTACTCCCACAAACCTTCTTTACATAACTGTGCAGTTGGTTTGCTGTTAAACTTTTTTACATGAAAAAATCTAATTTGATTGGCCTATTTAGAGACACATGCAGACGAGCTTTGAAACGAGTATGAAATTATCAACGTGACACACGTAATATACGTGCGTTCATATGTGTTAACCAAGGTGTATATACGTGCATACCGAGCTATTTTTATACACGTATACCTCGTTGTCTATGCTCGTATACTGAGGCATGTATACGCGGGTAAATAGCGCGGCTATCTATTAGTACATGCACACCTCGGTTGATATGCTAATACACCGAGCTGTTTATACCGCGGTGTATATTTAGCGTGGTTAATATGCTAGTATACCGAGCTGTTTATACCGCGGTGAGTATGCGCATGTAAATAGCTTGGTTATTTATACGTGTATGCGTACTGAGGTTACTATACCGAGGTGTGTATGCGCGTGTTAATAGCTCGGTTATTTACACGCATATGCATACGGAGAATACTACTACAAGTTTATACCTAGCTATTGATACGTGTACACCAGGTTATATATAATCTCATACCGAATCATGAATGCACGTGGAAATACCTTGGTTATGTCGTATTAAACTGGAAGCTAGAAAAGAAAATTAGTATGCCAGAAAGAGACAGTAGACTATTCCATGATGTTTTTAAACAATATTTATCATATCGACTTTTGAAAGTTTAAATAATTAATGTTATTAATCCTAAAAACAGTAAGTATTATATGATTATAAAAGATGTAGATAACGTTGTCTTAAGGCGACTACGGAAGTTCGGTTCGATTTCATTTTGTAGTTTACAAATTACTCTTTCAATTTCTAGAATTTTTTTAATTTTGTAATTTCCCACCATTTATTATAATCCGCAGAATGATGGAAAATTAAAAAATCTGAAAAATTTTACATATTGAAAGAGTAATTTGTAAACTCAAAAATAAAACCTAACCTAAAATCCGAAGTCGCCTTGAAAGTTTTTAGATAAAAATATAATGCGTATTAATGCAAGTTCTCATCATGTAAAACCAACCTAAAAAATTTATATTTATTTCACAGCTACGCGTAATTTTGCATAATATTAATATGAAAGATGACTGGCTGTAGTGCAGATTATTGTACTAATAGTAATAAAAAAGGTTTCATAACGTGTAAATTTCCTCTGGCAAAAAAAAAGAAGAAAAATATGGATTGAAAAAGTTAACCGTAGTGACTGGGTATCAGGACCAGGTGCAAGTGTATGTGAAGTAAGTTTTCTAATTATAGTAGAACATATATTAAACATGCAATAATAGTTCTATTTAAATATTTCCTTTAAACAAACATTTTATTTATTTATTTCCCATAAATTTACATATGTAAATTCCACAGAGGGAACTACATTTTATTTTATTTTTCAATTCATGCAAATTTATAATAAAATGATTTTCATAATATTTTTTGTCATACAGTAATCTCAATTATTCCAACTTTATAATTCATCATCATTGTTTAGATTCATTTCTCTGAGGATATGTGGGAAAAAGTGGCTACTGGTAAACGTTTAAAGAGATCAACTGTTCCTACTTTATTTGATACTGCAAGTAACAAAGGACTTCAAATTATTTCTTTGGTGGAATATAACAACCATGCTAAGCTCAGTGATGATAACCGTGAGTTTTTTTAATTCATATAGTTAAGACCGAGGTTGATTTTAGAAAAACTCTACGCTCACAGTTCATGACTGTAAGTGTAGAGATTTCGTGCTTACAGCGCTGCAACGACTTATTGTGAAATTGCTATAATAGCGAAACAGCGTTGGCGTTGCGAAATCTATACGCTTACAGTCATAAACTATGAGCGTAGAGTTTTTCTGAAACCAAGCCTGGTTAAAACATAACTAGCAGTTACAAAAATGTCTAGTATACGTTTATAGAACATAAAAAAAAATTAAAAAGAGGCACACATTGCAATCTTTTCCTTCTTTACATATTAATTATTTGAAAAATATTGAGTGAAATTTGAATAGGCTTATGTTTAAAAATATTTTATAAAAATAAAAATTTTTATGTATTACCGCATAATAATAGAAATGAAAAAAAAAATTTATGTTTCATTTTGATTAAAAACTCAATTGTTATGTGCAGGTAAGCCAGAGGAAAATGTGAATGATATTTCAAGTGAACAACAAGAAAGAATGATAGAAAATTCTGACGTTGGAACATCGAATATTGACAACGAATTGCTGAACAATAAAGATCAACTATTAAATTATCAAAAAAATTCTGAAATAAAAAGCGCTGAAAATTTTCCTAGTGATGGCGACATTAAAAAATCATTGAAAATGGTTGAAGATCGATTAAACAGGTTAGAAAAAATGTTCGCTAAAAGTGAACGTTCAAGAGTACAATTAAAGAGAAGAAACTACGATTTAAGGAAGAAGATTTTGAAATTAAAAAAAGAAGTATGTACAAATAATATCAAAGCTAGTATCCGAAACTTTTTAACAAAGATCAAGTTGACTTGTTAACTAATTTTTATAAAAAAGTTCCATTCTGGTGCAATGCAACAATTATCAAAGCTTTAAAATTAAGATTTACTTGTGGTACAGCAGGGTATGAAGAGTTACTAAGACGAAAATTTCACTTGTCAAGTATTAGAACTTTGTCAAAAAAATTAGAAAATTTGAAACTTAGTAGTGGTATCAACGAGGATGTTTTTCAATTTCTTCAAATTAAAGCATCACACTTTGTAAATAGTATTGACCGTGATTGCATGTTAGTATTCGATCAGATTTCAATAAAACCCGGTAGATTTTATGATGCTTCCACGAACAGTTTTATAGGAAATGTTACGTTACCAGGTCATAATAACACTGATATTGCAACATATGGATTGGTATTTATGTTGGCTGGTCTCGGTGCTCGATGGAAACAAGCTGTTGCACTTTACTATACGAGTGATTCTGTAAATGGTTTAGAATTAAGACCTATTTGCGAGAAAATGATAAAACGAGCCGAAAATATTGGTCTTTGCATACACGCTATGACATCAGACATGGGAGCAGCCAATCAAGCCATGTGGAAAGCATTTTGTATAAATGCTTGACGTTATTCAAAAATATAAAATTCGTGTGTTCATCCTATTGACTTGTGGGGCCTGGGACTCCAACCAAAAGCCACACAGTATAGATGAGAGAAGGTAGAGGTTTTAAGGTTAAGTTGAATGAATACACGAGAGATATGGTTAAGCGTTGTATTTGCTAAAGCCAGGGATACAGTCGGTAGTCAAGTGAGAGAGCTGACGCTCTCATGCTCACACGTTAACTCGTCTTTAGGGGGTAGGGTCGTTCATACAGTACATGATTGGTTACTCACACTCCTTCACACGTATATACCCCCACAATACTCCCCCTCTTTTTTTTTCTTTTATTAACAATTGCATTTACTTGCATCACAATAATGATTAATCGTACTCTGGCACTTATGTACTCTAATTCATTCCGTGTGTAACGTACTTCCATTCATTCCATGCGTAACCATATTTGTAACATTAGCTATTGACATTTTATCTGACTCCCTGGATTTTACATTATGCATTTATGTTCGATTTTTACATTTTACATTACATATTTGCTTTAATACCTAGGTAACTGTTTACAAAATAAAAAATTTTTAATAATTCTGATTTTAAACAATAAAATTATTACGAAATATGCTGCTCGCACGTAAATGTCATTTCTCTGTACGCTTAACTACTCGTGCTTACTTGCACTTTATACTCATTTACACACCGTGCTTAATCGCACTTATTCATACAACTGTGCTTAATGCACTTAAAACTTAAATCATAGAGGTTAGGGTGGACAACTTGGTTTTTCAAGGTTTTCTTGAAAACAAAGCAATGAAATTAATTTTTTCTTATCAAAGAAAATATTGCTTTTTTTGATACAAGATGCGGCTTTCTCTTCATTTTTTGATAAAGTTATTAGTTTTTGTCAAAAAATCATTTCTTTGATTAGAAAAGGACAGAGATACGTGACCTCCTCTTAATACACATAATAAACAACATATATACATAAAAAACATAATAAATTAATATAATACAATCAGTGTAACATCCTTACTCATATTTCAATCATTCTTCACTTTCTTACGATACTTAAAACTATTTACAAAAGCGGGCGGAGCATGGTTCCCTACGTTAACGCTACCGTCAAACCTAACTGTTTTTTCAATAGCGGTTTCTTTCCAATCTCTCTTAAAAGGAGGTCGAGTATATCTGTCCTTCTCTAATCAAAGAATTGATTTTTTCACAAAAATTAATAATTGTAGCAAAAAATAAGAAGAAAGCCCCATCTCGTATAATAAAAAGGAAGTTTTTCTTTTATGAGGAAAAATTATTTTTATCGCTTCGTTTTCAAGAAAACCTTGAAAAACTGAATCGTCCATCCTAACCTCTTTTTTTTAAGTTTTTCAAGGTTTTCTTCAAAACGAATCGATAAAAATAATTTTTCCTCATCAAAGAAAATCTTCTTTTTTATCATACGAGATGGGGCTATCTCCTTATTTTTTGCTACAATTATTAGTTTTTGCAAAAAAATTAATTCTTTGATTAGAAAAGGATAGAGATATACGACCTGCTCTTAAGGATGCTATCAGTTCTTTTTCTCCTTTTTAAGATGTTAGGCACAAATCTTTCCTTTTTTTGCCTTTGGGGAACCGTACTTGCATCTTCAATGCTCCTGCCTTCGTCATTCTGTACACTATTGGCAGTATCCGGCTGACTGACCATTGTCAGTTGATCGTAATCTTGCTGGCTAACTTCAGCTGGGTTTGCCTCGTCTACTGGACCAATCTCGTCAGAGACTTCCTCTAACCGCTCTTCGACGGCGCTCCGCGCATCTTCTGCGTTACGGTAGACTTCCACCTCAACCAACGTTTGATTGTGTACAGAGGATTGCGTGGTATTGTTGGTTTGTGACGATGGCGTGGGTGGTTGCTCTTCGTCTAGAGCATCTTCCTGCACTCGTTGTTCGACTGGTGTAAGCTGTTCCTCACTTCTCAGGAAGAAAGCTGGTTTTAATCTATCAGCCGTTACCACTACATTCCTGCCGTTTTTCTCGATTGTCTAGTTTCTACCACCGTCATGTCTCGCTATAACCTTATGCGGTCCCGTATATGGATGCGTAAGTGGCGGTTTAACCGCCTTCACCCTTTCGAAAACGTGGGTGCAGTAACTCAATCTTTAAAAACAAAAGGTTTTATTGCACAGTTGTGCGTGGCAGGCACTGGCTTAATTTGCCTTATGTAATCTTTGAATTCAACAAGGAATTCGCCTGCATCATGCGCATTGATCTCACGAAATTCACAGAGATCACCTGGTACAGTCAGCGTCGTACCGTATAAAAATTCGGCTGGGCTTGCCCCCGTATCCAGTCTCAAGCGCGTGCGCAGACCAATCATTACGGTAGGCAAGACTCTGGTCCATTCAGCGGTCTCTGTGTGGCACATGATTGCGGCTTTAAGAACACGGTGCCATCTCTCGACAATACCGTTGGAGGCTGGATGATATGGTGTCGTCCTGACCTTCTTACACCTGATATAATTTAACAGCTGTTTGAATAACTGAGCCTCAAATTGCCTCCCTTGATCGCTCGTAATAATCACCGGTGCGCCAAATCTCGCCACCCAATTATCATAAAAAGCGCGTGCAACTGTGGGAGCGGATACATCTTGCAGCAGAACTGCCTCTGGCCACCTTGATAATCTATCTATCATTGATAGGATATATCTGTACCCTTCACATGATGGAAGTGGGCCCACGAGATCCACATGAACATGGGTGAAACGAGCATCTGGCTCGGCGAATTTCAATGGTAAAAATTTATTCTTGCAAGAGATTTTGGATTTTTGGCAATTAATACATGCCTTGCACCATGCAGCTATTTCCTGGTTCATCTTGGGCCATACATATTGCTGTCTAATCAGCTTAGCTGTTACTTTGCCCGACGGATGCGAGTTTTGATTGTGAAACAGGTTAATAATATCCTGTCTTAATTCTTTAGGGACGTAAGGGCGGAAAACCTGATCTACTAATTCTACGTACACGAAAGTCTTACCGGCTCCCCATTGCAGCTTGATTAATTTAAGGGGATGACTGGGGTTATCTAAAATCGCCGTTAATTCCTCATCCTCTAGCTCCTTTTCTGCTAGCTCCTCTAAAGAAAAAAACGTAGGAAATCTTACGTCCTCAATCCTTGATAAGGAATCTGCTACTGCATTATCCTGTCCAGGAAGATAGCATATTTCCGTATTAAATTCTGCTATATACGATAGCCTTCTTCCACGAATTGCTGGGCAATCTTCTACGTTCTGCGCAAGTGCGTAAATGAGCGGCTTATGATCGGTATAAATTTTAAACTCCCGACCCTCAAGATAATATCTAAAATATTTAAGCGCTTCATAAATAGCTGACAATTCTTTGTCTAAAACACAATAATTCCTTTGCGCAGGCGTGAATTTTTTAGAAAAAAATGCTAATGGTTGCCACGAATCACCTACTAATTGCTCCAACGATGCGCCCATCGCGAAGTTTGAAGCGTCCATTACGACTCTAACTTCCGCGTTTTCTGCTGGGAACGCCAAATAAGCTACCTCTGCTAATTCTTTTTTAGTTTTTTCGAACGCGTCTTCGGCTTCTTTTGTCCATACTACAGGACGTTTATCTTTTTTCTTAATATCACTAATTAATGCATTTAAATGGCGCTGCGTTTCAGCTGCATGCGGTAAACATTTTCTATAAAAATTAATCATACCTAAATATCTACGCATATTATCTTTAGTCTCTGGCTTAGGGAATTCTACTATAGCTTTAACTTTACTTGGGTCCGGGCGGAATCCTTCCCCGCTTACCTGGTGTCCAAGGAATATTAACTCCGACACGCCGAACTTGCATTTATCCACGTTCAAACGTAAGTGAAACTTGGCAAGCCGTTCAAATATAATTTTAAGGTGTTCCTCGTGCTCCTCTGGCGAAGAAGATGCAACGAGAATATCATCCACGAACGCGAATGCAAAGTCTAAATCTCCCAGGGCTAGATTGACATACCGCTGGAAGGTTTGAGCGGCATTTCTGAACCCGAACGTCATTACAAGATACTCAAAAAGACCGAAAGGCGTGACGACCGCAGTTTTGGGTATGTCTTCCGGAAAAATTGGTATTTGCAAGAACGCTTGTTCGAGGTCCAGAGCAGAGAATATACTTTTGTCGTGTAAGTTACTCGTAAAATCGTATAAATGCGGCAAGGGATACCTGTCAGGAACCGTAACGTTATTTAGTTTACGATAATCACCGCAAATACGCCAGCTTCCGTCCTTCTTGGGTACCATATGGATGGGTGTAGCCCACGGACCTTTCGAAGGTCTACAAATACCTTCCTCGACCCGTTTCTCGAACGCCTTCTTGGCGGCTCTGAGCTTCTCTGGTGGAAGTCTACGTGGCCTTTGTGCGACGGGGGTCCCGTTGTTTTAATGTAGTGGTATACGCCCCTATGTTTTGCCGCCAAGGGATCTTCTATACCAACTATTGAAGGACACTGGCTTAACAACTTTGCGTATTTATTACCCGGGTCAACGATCGATACTTGAACTAATGCGGCGGTTTTGTTGAATCCTTTGACGGACTCTTGCGTCTCACCATCCACCAGTCTTCTTCTCGTAAGATCTGGTAGTAGATGGTATTGTTTCAGCATATCTTCGCCTAAAATCGCGTATGGCACGTCTGCCACGATAAATGTCCACCCGAATCGTTTATTTTTAAAACCGAGGTCTAATTGCATATGGATTGTACCGTATGTGCTTATTCGCGTGTTATTAGCGGCATATAATTGGAACTTAACAGGTTGCTCGCGTTGACCTTTGCTTTTTGGAACAAGCGAAACTTCTGCGCCCGAATCAATTAAAAATGTTTTACCCGAGACTTTATCTTTAATATAGAGACGTATTGACTCGATACCAGACGCGCACGCCTCATCTACGCGTCAGTTTGGGGGTTTGAAGACTTGATAACGTCTTCTCTCCTATTCGGACTTCTCGCGCTATTAGTCGGTCTAAAACTGTTACTTCTTCTGAAATTTTTATTTTTTACGTCCGAATTTTTTCACGCACAGGGTTTTATGCATCTATAAGCTTTATTTCCGTATTTAGCATGATATTTACAAAATTTATTCGCGGATCTACTTCTATTTCTATCTTT
Organism: Anastatus disparis; assembly: GCA_017163975.1. Classification (NCBI taxonomy): domain Eukaryota; kingdom Metazoa; phylum Arthropoda; class Insecta; order Hymenoptera; family Eupelmidae; genus Anastatus; species Anastatus disparis. The sequence goes on from JAFFSR010000393.1 coordinate 46,845, forward strand.
ATTATCGCGACTACGAGATCTTGTTCGTCTCTCACTGGCATAGTCGCGTTTTTTATTTAATTGATCTTGCACGACTGCTTCTATTCTCGCTATTTCTTCCGCGTTATCTTTACTTTTTTCGACCGCGTTTATCTCCTTTTTACTTTCGAGCAGATTTTTATATACTTCATCCGCGTGTCTAACGAGTGTCGCTTCATCCGCATCTGCACCGCATTCTGCCATATAATATTTAATACTAGGGATGAGGTTATGCCTCTATGCCTCGAGCACCATCTGCCGAGGGATCCGTCCTCTTGCTATATTCAGCATCTCGTTTAGGAACATCGAGGGTTTTTTATCGCCCATTTTATACCCAGCAAGAAGGATTTTAGATTCACTTTCAACGGATCTTCCGTATTTTTCTAGTAAGTGACTTTTTAATCCTTCGTATCTTTGTCCCGGCCGCAATAATTTAGTAATCTCGGCCGCCTCATAAATTACGCTTTTATCGAGATTAGTTATCAACGCGTAAAATTTTGCGTTATCGTCCATCGGCCTAGGAAAGTTAATCTGGCTCTCGAAAATGCTAAACCACGTATCCGGGTCGTGCTGCCAAAATGGCAAGTTAACATTTCGCGTACCGTAATGGTAACTGCCGCCCCCTACGCCCGGAGTAGGTATGAGAACTTCTTGATTAGTATTTGCGGCGTCAATACGCCTTAGATTATCTAGCGTCGGTATGGGGTCTACTGGTGGTACGTTGCCTCCTGTCGGTATATTACCGACCGCGTTATTATTACCGACCATAGCTACTGGTTTACCTACACTCGCTTTTAACGCATCGATCTCTTCACGCATTTTTTCTACTAATTTGTCGCGTTCTTCTAGCTTCGCGAGCCAAACTTTATAATCTTCTGTATATTTATCGCGTAACTGATGCATTCTCTCGCGGTGCGTTCTCTCTTGGGCTTTTACAAACTCCTCGAACCTATTTCCTATTGATGCTTTATTTGCACTTTTTTCCGCGATGCCCCCGGCAGCCTCCAGCGGACTACTTTGCGGATTTTTTAACCCTATTCTTCGACTATCTACTTGTTCTTTAAATTTATCGTAAGAATTCGGTGTCTGTTGAAGGTCTAAATTATCGTTTATAACCTTATTCACCCTAGCAATTTCCGTGATATTAAACGCGCTGTCATTGTCAACTTCCATGTTAATACTCATTTGCGCGTGTTAACAATTAAAAAGGAAAAATATACGTTAATTAAGATACGCAATGCGCTCCAAAAACGGTCTGTCTAAAATAATTGATCGGTCCAATAATAATTAACTAAATACACAATTGCAGTACGAGCGGTTAAAATAATAATTCACGCTACACGACTTTAATAAATTAAACAAAAAAAAAATAATACATAAATTATTTACAATTTGAAAACAATTTATGACATAATAAATTAATACGACACGAATTTACATAAATTATATACAATTGAATAAATAAATAAATAAACAACGATACACGAATAAATAAATTAATAACAACACGAATAAATAAATTATCACGACACGCTCGCATATACAACTGAATATTTATTACAATAAATAATCTAGAATACGAATAATATTATAAAATAAAATAATTCTATCCCCCGGTACAAAATTCTCGCTCTGTTTACGAGATAACTTTGGTCTAACGCGCCTTGTTTATGTTACTCGACTAACTACTATGCTTTTCAAAACATAAAAGGTCGCGTTCTAACGGCTTTTTGTCACCTATCAACCTTTAACGGTCACCTCGAGTTCGTTCGAATATTCTAAAATTTTCGATTTTAATATTAAAATTTACCTCGCGAATTTTCTTTGTTCTTGAAATTTTTCGCGAATTTTCTCTCTCCTTGATACACTCACATCAATTTTTCGCATTTACTTATATTTTGCACTTGTAATATTTCGTGCGTGCTATAGCTTACAATTTTTTACATTTTCTTCCCTACTTATTATTTATTAATACGTGGAAAATAGGATATTAATTGCTATTAATTTTGATATTTTAAGAATAAATATCTTGTTTGGCCAAGTAAACCCTAGTAGCTTGTACCTATAAAAAAGGCAAAAAGCCAGTAGGCACAGAACTCCAGGACGTCCTTAGCTGCGCAAGATAACATATATGCATTAATTTGCTGCTCTGATAGACTCAGATGCCCCAGAAGTACGTGCCTATAAAAGTGGCAAAAAGACAGTAGGAAACGTACCCCAAGACTCTTTGTCGCACAACAGCATTGGATATTTAAGAAAAAAAAACTAAATATTTTATGCTTTCCACTTATTATATATATATATATGTATATATATATATATATATATATTTTATATGTGTATCAATTAAATGAGAAAAGAGAAAAAACTCTACAAACTGACCGCTAAGGCGAATTTTACTTTAACTTATAATATATTTTACGCTTATTTCGCGTTTACCATGCTCCGCCCGCACACGCAATACAATTTTTACGTAGAACGTGCGCGCAGTACTTATGTCGCACTTGCTTCCGGAGCTGTGTACAATTTTCTCTTATGACACCTCTACGCGACTTAATTGCACGTTACAGGATATCATATACTCTATGTATTCTAAACTTTCTGTGCACTGTAAGCGACTTAGAATGCGCTTAACAGTACACAGAATTCCGGACTATCTGCGACTTATGCAGAAGAAAAGATTGATGCTTTTCTCTGCGCTGCTCAATAGCTTCTTTTTCTTTAAAAAAGAAAATAAAATAAACCTCGTTTTATCACCTTTGATATTTCCAAAAGGGGCAGCGTGCTGCTTCTCTTTCTCTCTTTACCCTGCCGGTCGGTGGCGATGATGCTCGATGAGAGATGATGCCTCACGACGCGGCTTGAATCCTGCAGAACGTGTCCTGAAGACTCGGTGTCACCAATTGTGGGGCCTGGGACTCCAACCAAAAGCCACACAGTATAGATGAGAGAAGGTAGAGGTTTTAAGGTTGAGTTGAATGAATACACGAGAGATATGGTTAAGCGTTGTATTTGCTAAAGCCAGGGATACAGTCGGTAGTCAAGTGAGAGAGCTGACGCTCTCATGCTCACACGTTAACTCGTCTTTAGGGGGTAGGGTCGTTCATACAGTACATGATTGGTTACTCACACTCCTTCACACGTATATACCCCCACAGACTCAAATAAACAGTTATATTTTTACGCTGATACTCCTCACGCATTTAAAAATGCAAAAGCAGCATATTTATTAGTCATAAGTATTTCACAATACCAGATAAATTTGTAAAAAAATATAAATTACCTAGCAATAAAGTAAAATCAAGCTGTTTAAACGATATTCTTGTTGAAGACGAAAATAATGATTTAAAACTGACACCTAAGTTACGAAAAGTGTGATAACCGCAATCGAAGGTTTTAATTTCGATATTGGAACATCTAATTTTATAGTAACTTTCTTAAGAGGAGGTCGCGTATCTCTGTCCTTTTCTAATCAAAGAAATGATTTTTTTACAAAGACTAATAACTTTATCAAAAAATGAAGAGAAAGCCGCATCTTGTATCAAAAAAAGCAATATTTTCTTTGATAAGAAAAAATTAATTTTATTGCTTCGTTCTCAAGAAAACCTTGAAAAATCAAATTGTCCACCCTAACCTCTATGATTTAAGTTTTTCAAGGTTTTCTTGAAAACGAAGCAATAAAATTAATTTTTTCTTATCAAAGAAAATATTGCTTTTTTTGATACAAGATGCGGCTTTCTCTTCATTTTTTGATAAAGTTATTAGTTTTTGTAAAAAAATCATTTCTTTGATTAGAAAAGGACAGAGATACGTGACCTCCTCTTAAACTACAAAACGATGTTATTTTTTAGGGTGGATAACTGACGCAATGTTATCCTAGTTTTTGAGTCACTGCCTAGCAGTAAAACTCGGGTATTAAGTGCCCGTCAGTCAACGTATTCTGTATTTTAATTATTTAGGACGCATATATTAATTCCGTTTTTTATTTTAGGAAAAACTAATCAAATTTTATTATGAAATTTTTATTTTAGTTACTTTTATTTATTTATTTAGTTATTAAAGATTAATATATAAAAAGAAACGCAAATTAAAAATAATTTTAATATCTTGTAAATTGAAATTATGCGAATTTATTTTATGAATAATATGTTAGTTGCTTAAGAGGAGGTCACGTATCTCTGTCCTTTTCTAATAAAAAAATTGAGTTTTTTACAGAAACTAATAACTTTATCAAAAAATGAAGAGAAAGCCGCATCTCGTAATAAAAAAAGCAATATTTTCTTTGATAAGAAAGAATTAATTTAATTGCTTCGTTTTCAAGAAAACCTTGAAAAACTTAAATCATAGAGGTTAGTGTGGACAATTTGGTTTTTCAAGGTTTTCTTGAAAACGAAGCAATAAAATTAATTTTTTCTTATCAAAGAAAATATTGCTTTTTTTGGTGCAAGATGCGGCTTTCTCTTCATTTTTTGATAAAAATATTAGTTTTTGTAAAAAAATCATTTCTTTGATTAGAAAAGGACAGAGATACGAGACCTCCTCTTAACTTTCTTATTTAATTGATATAATTACATTTCGTTCTAAAAATCTTTAATAACCGAGTCTCTCGTGAAGTGACCGGGCTATTTTAGAATGGCTTTCCTAATTAGATTTTTTTTGTTTGCTACCTATCGCACGTTACCAATTTCATTCGCAAAGGTCTCTCCTTAAGTGACCAGAGCAAACAAAAGTATAACAAGATTTATGAAAATGTGTTATGAAAATTTTAATAGATAGAATTAAATAAAAGTAACTTTTGTCGAAATTATTAAGTCAATAATAACATAGTCTCTCCTGAAGTGACCGAGTTATTTTTGAATGACTCGCCTACTCGTTTTTATTTTGTAGCTACCCTACGCGTTATAATTTGAATTCATAAAGGTCTCTCCAAGTGACCAGAATCAATCAAAATTATAAAACTTCCTTCAATTTTATTATTTTTTTTTCTTGGGTATGTCCGTCCCAAAAGGTATTATAAATATGTCGAAACGTGCATTTGTGCTACTTAGTCTTTGCTTATGTTTCTTTTATTTTATTTTCTTTTTCATGAAATTTTTTTTTATTAAACAAATTAATATACAATTTCTTTTTAAAAGGAAATTTTCCTTTTATCAATCAAAAATTCTTTGAATTTATTTTAAATAAATGAAAAAAGAAATCTACGTCTTCCTTTTTATTTCTATTTTAAAGAAGAGAAAAATTTATAGCAACCAAACAAAAGTCTCTCCCGAAGTGACCAATGTTTAGCTGATATAAAGTTTTCTATAAAGTTAGAAAATACTCGGTCTCTCGTGAAGTGACCAAAAATATTTTCAAACTCTGTAATTCTTCCTTTTCAAGAAATCCAAAAGATAAAATAATATTGGGATCTGACATAGACCAGACGCTCTCTGGTGGATAAAATCTGAACGAATAGTAGCATACAAGCAGAAAGCTTTCGTTGATGCGACTTGTATGTTCTTGTATGTCTTGCGTGAAAAGGTTATTATATCACCGATATTTTTGTTATTTTTAACGTATTTTATTATATGTCCTGCTCTGAAAACTTGTTCATCTTTTATAAAATAACGTTTGGTAGGATTAGTATCTGCCCAATAGTACAGAAATATTCATAATTAACAAAAACAGGTACTTGCTCCATATATGACAATGTAAATTGTATACTATGGTACGCCATCTTAGCTTAGACCACGCCCCCATGTCAGATCCCAATACGAAGACAAGTAAATAAAAATTTTATCTAAAGGTGTAAAAATACTATTTAGAAAAAAAAGTTCGAAATTATTAACTAATTTGCCCTTTTGGCATAAAAATTTAAGTACCAACCAACAAGGAATATAATGGTCTCTCGTGAAGTGACCGTAATATTAACTCATTTGGTTAGTTTATGTTTTCTTTCTTAGATTTTATTATTAATAATACAACTATTTATTTACAAAATTACTTACTCTTAAGGGAAATGAAGGGAACTCCTTTTTAAAAATAAAAAGATGTTATTTAAATTTGAATTTTATTTATTCAATAAAAAGAAATTGTGTTACAGAATTAACCAACTATTTTCGAATTTTATTTACTATTAAAATTATAACTCTAAGTCGAATCGAGTAAGAGAGAAATAAATAAAAATTTTAATAAAATCCTTCAAATTATAATGAGTAAAAATCTATTTTTAAAGAAAAATTCAAATAGTAAGTCACGATAAAAATGAGAAAAATCTCTAAGTTATTTCGAGAAAAAAATTATAATGAGTAAAAATTCTAAGTTGATTTTGAAAAGTAGAAAAATCTAAGTTTGATTCTAGAACTAAAAAATTTCTAAGTTTGATCTCGAGAAGTGAACTCGAGCAAGAAAAATTAAGGAGTGTGTGTACATCGGTCGGTTAGGCCCTTTTTATACCTAAACAACTAACACTGTAGCATGCTAATAGATAATCTACAAATTTATCTAACAATTTTCTCCAATTAGAAAATTGTTTTTTTAACGCTTTTTTTACATGATTTCTATTGGCCTTTGCTTTTCTTAAGAGGTCAGAGAGGGACCTTAAACCCTCCCAAAATTTGAACTTTGGCCTTGAGTAATGTGTAAGACAAAGAGAGAAACTAGGGTATAGAAGTTTTTCTTGCTGCAGAGGGGGTATATCTGGAAAGATATTCCACCTCCCTTAGAGAAGCCCTATTTTGTCTCATGATCTTTTACAATTTTTCTTAAATTGTTAAAAATTATTATAAATCGTTATTAACTAATTACGGTCTAAATGAAATATCTCTATAATATTGCAATTAAAATTCTCTTTAAAACGATATAAAATATGCCCATTTTGCTAGAATTTAATGATTTTTAAAAGAAAAATTGATATAGTATTTCCTTTGTTAATTAATTTTATTTGCAATATTATTCGCCATATGTGTAAAATTACAGTTTCTTACGAATCGCCATTGTTAATAGTTTTTTGTTTTTATTTTTATATTTTTTTTTGAATTTTTTCTTTTTGTGCTTTTTGTTTTTTTTTAAATTTTCTCTTAACTTAATTATAATTATTTCTATTACTATTTAAAAGGGGAACAATTATGACCGAATAATAATAAGATTGAAAAGATCATTTTTTTTTAAAAATTAAAATAAAATTTAAAAATGAAAAAACGCTTGCAGGACCGTATATCTAAAGAAGCAAGGTTTATAGCTTACATATGTGTATGTTACAAGTGTGTGCATCCTAAAGAAATCAAGGAGAGAAGTTAAAACAGAAATATTATTTGAGGCTAGAATTGTTTCCCTTTATTAACTTAATATTGTATATTTTTTTTTTCTTTTTCTTTATATAAAAATAATGATTAAAAACATATAAAAATTATTTATCAAAAACCTTTTATGCATCTAATTTTTTTTAATATTAAAATTCGCTATAATGTGATCAAGACGATAGGGAGTATCTTGACGAATTTTTAGATACATTATTAAAAAATCGATGTTCTACAACTCACTATGTAAACCACGAAGTTATAAATATTCAGTTGCCAAATCTTTCTCAACAAACAATCCATTTTCTCAAGACTGATTTAAATGTGATTTATTGCATAGCAGGTTACTTAATGTCAAGTGTTATTAAAAACCAAAAAGTATGTTCAAATTGCTTAAACGCAGTCGTTTCTAATAATACAATTCGTCATAGTTTTACTGAATTAACAAGAATAAGATCTCGAAAAACCAGGCGTTTTTTTGTTAATGAAACTGCTTTTAATTTTTTTCTTCAAATGGAAGCAATTTTTAGATTATACGATAAGTACGTGCGAGATGCAAACATTAATTTAAAAAAATATTTTGTTATATTAAATTCCATGAAATTCCTTTTAATATACCTGATTGCCATGAACTGAAGAAAAAAACTATTCAAAGATACACATTTAGAATAAAAATTTGTTCGAAAGCATCACTAAAAAATACCAGAACATCGCATACTTGTGCTAGTGAAACAATAGCTATGCATAAAAAAATAAAATAGTTTTGTTATAATTTTCTAGTGTTTTTTATCTTCATCTTGTAATTCTATATCTGCACTGTAATATTCTGTAATAAATATTTTTCTTTTTTAAGAGGAGGTCGAGTATATCTGTCCTTTTCTAATCAAAGAATTGATTTTTTCACAAAAAATAATAATTGTAGCAAAAAATAAGAAGAAAGCCCCATCTCGTATAATAAAAAGCAAGATTCTCTTTTATGAGGAAAAATTATTTTTATCGCTTCGTTTTTAAGAAAACCTTGAAAAACTTAATTGTCCATCCTAACCTCTATTTCTTAAGTTTTTCAAGGTTTTCTTCAAAATGAATCGATAAAAATAATTTTTCCTCATCAAAGAAAATCTTGCTTTTTATTATACGAGATGGGGCTATCTCCTTATTTTTTGCTACAATTATTAGTTTTTGCAAGAAAATTAATTTTTTTATTAGAAAAGGACAGAGATATACGACCTGCTCTTAACTTGCACTTTATTTTAAACATTGTATAATATAAATTTTTTTTATATCTTCTCAGGTCACAATTTCAGCAAAAGGCATTCATCCAGCATTAAGGAAAATCAAGATAGACCCGTATAATTAATGCAGCAGAAAAACAAACAAAATATTAAATAAGAAAAGCAATTGAATATTTACATTATTTTATATTATATATATATTTAAAAAATATTTTTATACACTTTTTAAAGTTCTTTTTATTATTTCTGAAATATTTTTTAATCAAGGTTGTATAGGCTATATAGTCTGTGTCAAAAGTTAGTTTCTTAGAAAATCGTCTATATTTTTTGGTAGAGAGTAATTATCTAATTTTTAGCTCAGCAACTTATTAAATAATATTAAAACAATCATTTTAAACTTTGTTTTATTTAAATATAATGAATTATTAAAGAGTTATAACATTTTAAAGTTCATAAATTTTACACAAATCTAATGCAATCATAAATAATAATGCCGAACTTTCAAAAATGATTTTATTTGATTGCAACAAAGTTTATTTTGTTCAGTTTAAAATTTAGAATCTATTGACGAGGATGGAATTTCAATTTAAATTTTTTATGTAAATTTATTGCTTATTTTTTATGATAAAACAGTAAGTACTGTCTGATACATATACATTTTTTCGCAGTAAATTAGCAATAAATTTAAATAAAAAATAAAAATTAAAATTCCATCCTCGTCAATAGATTCTAAATTTTAAACTGAACAAAATAAACTTTATTGCAGTCAAATAAAATCATTTTTGAAAGTTTGGCATTATTATTTACGATTGCATTAGATTTGTGTAAAATTTATAATCTTTAAAATGTTATAACTCTTTAATGATTCATTATATTTAAATGAAACAAAGTTCAACCCTACTGCAAAATCTCACGTGAGATCTCACGTGAGATCTCACGTGAGATCTCATACCAAAATCTCATGTAACTTAAAAACGTATAAAAATGTCAAAATAATATAAACTTTTACTTTTACGGTCATTTGTATGCATCGTAAAGCATATTTCTTCTTAATAAAATATTTAAATGCAATATTATAATTGAATTTCGAGGAAAATTTTGCATTGAAAATTTTTTCTAAGTCCATACATGAGATCTCACGTGAGATTTTGCAGTAGGGAAAATGATTGTTGTAATATCAGCTAATAAGTTGCTAAGCTAAAAATTTGATAATTACTTTCCACCGAAAAATATAGACGATTTTCTAAAAAACTAACTTTTGACACAGACTGTATAGCCCATACAACCTTAATCTAATTGTGTACTTTTGATTTTTATGATTAATTTTGTTAAACATTTTTTTTAATAATCTAATATCTGTTAATTTTTACAATTGCATTTCAATACATGCAAAAATTTTATTTAAATATAAAAAATGTTAACAGATACAATAAATAAATATTTAGCATTTACAAAAAATTATTTAATTTATTTTTAGAAGACTGAAATCCTAAAGTTATTACTAAATCAGTGAATAAATTATTTTGTTATTATTTAATAGTATTAATAATATTTAATTAGTAATTAATTATTAATAAATTTTTTCGAGAAGGGCATCATTACTTTTGGAACAGATACTTTGAATTTTAGCCTTATTCGTTCTTTTCCGTTTTAGATCAGTATGGCAGCACATTTTCTTGTCCCTTCCTAGAGGGTCCCTAGGGGGTACCCCTAGTATACATACATACATACACACACGCGCGCGCGCGCACGCACGCATGGAAGTTCTAGAAGAATGTTTTTGCAATGTTTATAAAAGGATCAAATACATGTTTATGAAATTAAAAGGCTTTGAACAAAATATTATTATAACATTATTTAAAAATTTTTGGAAATGTTAGAAAAAACCTTATAAAAATGTTTTCAAACAATGATTTTAAGCGTATTATAAGCGGACATTGGAATATTTTAAAAACGTTATTTAAAATGTTTTTGTAACTTCTAAAACATTCCTTAAGAGGATATCGTAGTTATCCCCTCCTAATAATATTTTTATTCAAAGTTCATAAGTAAACGGTGCGTCAGATCATATAGGCCAGTCAAAATAAGGTTTTGTTCTGCCAAAATTAGCAACTGAAAACGACTTGTGCGATCATTTAAAAGATAGTCCGTAGATGTTATCTTATGTGTTTTGGACTAGCAACTATGATTTATTAATTAGTTATTAACAAATTAGTGCAAAAAACGCGTTTTTTTTATTTTTTGTTAATAAAACGAAAATTATTCGACGAATTACTATGGTGTCAATAAAAAAGTTGTAGAAAATTGAATTATCGACAAAACGAGAGGTCAAACGATCCGATCGGTTCATTAGAATCAGAGAAAATTTGGAAAAACCGGAAAATTCTTCTTTTTTTTAAAAAATTCATAACTCTGTTGTTTATAAATATTAAGAGCTGAAATTTGGCACAGAAGTAGGTAATTATATCTTCTTGTAACATTCCAAGCGCAGATACTATCGGATAATTAGTTTCTGCGCAATTGCTATTTTAATTTTTTTTCGGTATTCCTCCCTTCTTTATGTTACCGATTGAGAACGTCGTACATACATTTTTAAAATGGTTTTGAAAACCAGAAACAATATACTATTAAACGTATATTCTAAGTTTTTATTAAAATTATGTAAAAAGGGTGAAATATGCACTCGAACATTGACAAACACGGTCGAGTGCGCAGTACATAGCAAAAAGTGGGGATGAAGGAGAACCGATATATGTAGATATACCGGCACGCGGCGTGAAACGTTCAATGTTTTAAATGGCTTGTTTTTGACGATTAATGCACTTATATTAAAGTCTTTTTATTATTTATGTATTAATCGCTAAAAACAAGCCAGTTAAAACACTGAACGTTTCACGTCGCGCGCCGGTATATCTATATATCGACGCCCCGTACGAAGAAAAGCACCGTTCAGAAATTCAAATGCAAATTAACATTGGGATTTCTGAACGGTGCTTTTCTTCGTACGGGGCGTCGATATATATATATCGGTTCTCCTCCATCCCCACTTTTTGCTGTGTACCGCGCACTCGACCATTTGCGTCAATGTTCGAGTGCATTTGGAAATAAATTAATCCAATATAATATTTAAGTATATATATTTATTTATAAGTTGACAGCTAGAGGTAACAAAACAGACTGACTTTTATTTATTGATTTGTTTACATATATAACCTATTTACAATAACAAAACACAACATTAGTGCGTTCGATATATTAATTCGAATCGCCACACTACCCCCCCACGAAGTAAAAATGTCTAAGGTTCGAATATTTTAGGAAAACGAATAATTCTTCCTGAGCTTGTTTTTCGCTCAACTTTTGCAGGTGGTAATTTTGAAATGGAAATTGGTGACGGTGAATTTATTGGCTTGCATCTTGAATTTCCAGAGGTAGACAATTCTTGATCTTGACAAATAAAAGCTGGTTTGACGCGATCTATTGAAACTCTATTATGCTTATTATTTATTTTCAAAGTAATTGTTTTATTATCTCGATCAATAATCTGAAATGGTCCAAGATAAGGGCATTGAAGAGCTTTTAAGGCTGGACCTTCACGTAAAAATGCATGTGTGCAGTTAGATAACTCCTTAAACACAAACGTACCGGGTTGAGTATGTCTCGATGCAGGTGTAGGACGTACACGAGATAAGTGCTCCCTTAAATTTTAAAGAAAAGTTGAAGAATCTTTCAAACGTTCTTCATTTGATGTTGGACAAAACATTTCAGAAGGGAGACGAAGTGGTTCACCATAAACCAATTCTGCCGCAGTGGCCTTAATATCTACTTTGAAAGCTGATCGAATGCCCAGTAAAACAAAAGGGAGAGCCTCAATCCAATTAATTTCTGTATGAGCCATAATAGCTGCTTTCAATTGACGATGAAAACGCTCAATCATTCCATTAGCCGCAGGATGCCAACTAGTCGTAAAATGAGGTGCAATACCAAATCTTTCCTCAAAACTCTTGAAAATATGAGATGTAAATTGAGAACCTCTATCAGATGTTAATTTATGAGGACATCCAAATCGTGAAATCCAGCAATCTAAGAATGCTTGCGTGAGAGATTCAGCAGTAATAGATTCTAAAGGACATACTTCAGGCCAACGGCTATATCGATCAATAATTGTTAAACAATATCTGTATGATTTAACAGGAGGTAAAGGACCGATAATATCAATGTGCACATGTGAAAATCTCTGGGTAGGAGTTTCAAACGTACTCAAAGGTGATTTCACGTGACGAGTAATTTTTGAACGTTGGCATGATAAGCATGCACGAGCCCACATACGACAATCTTCTCGTATAGATGGCCACACAAAACGATCAGCCAAAAGTTTAGCTGATGCTTTGACACCAGGATGGCTTAAACCAACGAATATAGACGCTTATAGAAGCGTACTCTTAAATGGGAAATTTCTGCCAAAAATAAGTTACCCAGCTACTGAGGGCGCCACTAGATCCCATGTATTTTTATATCTATATATATCAAATTTTTCATATGTATAGATATACAAACAATGTTAAAGTGTTACCCAGCGTATCGGACGAAAAATTTAACCCAGAAGTACGCTTCTATAAGCGTCTATCTTCGTTGCTTAAACTATGAAGCTGCTCAAAAACACGTCGTCGAAAAGGTAGTGTGACAAATGGTCTTGTTTTTCCAGTAGATACATCACAATATACTGATATATTTGTACCAGGAATGATTATCTTTTTAAGATTTAAAGAGGAATTTTCTTCAATAAAATGTTTGATTTCTTTGTCATGATAGTCCAAAGCCTGATAGTCCAATTGCGAAGAAATTCCTTCAACACGTGAAAAAGTATCAGCAACAATATTTTTTGATCCATCAATATGTTGAATGTCAGTAGAAAATTCGGAAATGAAAGACAGCTGATTAAGTTGAACAGTCGATAGTTTATCGCGACGTTGTTGAAAGGCATAAATTAATGGTTTATGATCAGTAAAAATTGTAAAAGATTGCCCTTCTAAAAAGTAGCGAAAGTGTTGAACTGCTTCATATATCGCTAGAAATTCACGATGATAAGTAGGCCAATTACGTTCCCTAACAGACATCTTTTTAGAGAAAAATGCCAATGGTTGCCAAGATTTATCTACAAATTGCTGCAGACATGCACCAACAGAATGATTTGATGCATCAGTGAATAAACCAAGGGGTACACCCAGCCGAGGGTGAACAAGTAATGTGGCGGAAGCAAGACAATCTTTAAGAGCTGTAAAAGCTTGTTCTAGTTCAGCTGACCATTGCACTGGTTGAGAATCTTTCAACATAGGTTTGCTAATAGCATCATGTAAAGGTGCTTCAAATTCAGATGCATGAGGAATGAAACACCTGTAGAAATCTACTATTCCTAAGAAACGTCTCAATCCTTGAGCTGTCTTTGGTAATGGGAATTCCTGAAGAGTCTAGATACGTTCTTGAGGAGGACGAATTCCAGAATCAGAGACCAAATATCCAAGAAATTTTACCTCAGATACGCCAAAAATGCATTTCGATACGTTGATGACCATTCCATAGTCAGATAAACGTTGAAAAAGAATTTTAAGGTGCTCTTTATGCTGCTCAGGTGACGTTGAGACAACTAAAATATCATCGATATAAGCATAACAGAAGTATAATCCACGAATCACCTCATCAATAAAACGTTGAAAGGTTTGACCTGCATTTCGAAGTCCAAATGTCATGAATGGAAATTCAAAAAGTCCAAGAGGTGTCGTAATAGCTGTTTTAGAAATATCTTCTGGATGAACAGGAATCTGTTGATAAGCTTTGACTAAATCAATGGTTGAGAAAATTGAACAACCATCAAGATTGTTTGCAAAATCGTGAATATGACGTACTGGATATCGATCAGGAATGGTTCGAGCATTTAATGCACGGTAATCACCACAAGGACTAAATGTTGCTGCTAAATGTAGTGGTGATGACCAAGCACTTTCAGATGGGCGAGCAGTACCAGCATGCAACATATCTGAAAATTCCTTTTTCGCAATATTAAGCTTTTCAAGAGCCAAACGCCGAGGACGACAAGAAATTGGAGGTCCAGGTGTTGTCCGAATGTGATGAACAGTTTCATGCTTAATGTCACGAGGTACACCAAGTGGACGAGTAATATCAGGAAACTGCATGAGAAGTTCAGACCAAGGAGATTTGTTGACAATAGTTTTAACACTGCATTGTGTGATGTTCCGAAGGTGGCCAATAGCAAAGAGCCCGGTGCTTGCATCAAGCAAACGTTTTGAATGACAATCAGGTAATAAATGATAGTGTGCCAAAAAATCCGAACCTAATATAGGTACACTCACATCTGCAACAATAAATCTCCAAATGAAATTACGGCGAAGCTTCAAATTAAGATTCAGCGTGTAAAAACCATATGTTTCAATGTCACTATCATTAGCAGCGCTAAGCACGAAATTCGTTACAGCACGACGTTCCTTTAGTAAACAACGAGGAAAACATGATAGATCCGATCCTGTATCTACAAGAAATTGACGTTTTGTTGATTGATCCGTTACAAAAAGGCGGCTTCCAGGAGACAGGCAGTCAGACGCCGCCGAAACAAACTGCCTTTTTAATTTTTCTGAAAGCTACAAGGCTGGATACATTTTTTTGCATTCTTCTCAAATTTAGCATGGTACCAGCACAATCTTTCAGAATTTCCTTGACTTTTCTCACGATCGTAACGCGGACGGCCAAGACTCTTTAAGCGTGAGCGGCGATTTCTTGATTCTCTGTTTGCAGAGAGTTCAGCAACTTGCTTTGTAAGGTTTTCGATCGCACTTAATAAGTCATTATTATTACCTTTGTCAACAGCATGAACAGCAAGGTTAGAATTGATAGGAGATACCTCTACAATTTTATCAGCCAGCTCGGAGATTTTATCAAGAGTAAGTTCGGCTTGAGTTGCGAGAATCGCTTGGGCATGTGAGGGAAGACGTCGAAGCCACAGCTGTCGTAAGAGGTTATCCTGAACCGCTGTCGTGCCAACCAAAGAACGTAGATGTTGAAGAAACTGCGAGGGCTTCCTATCATCCAGCTCTTCCTCGCTGATCAATTGACACACGCGCTGTTCCTCAGAAGCAGATAAACGTTCAATTAATTTAGTGCGTAATTGAGTATAAGGATTTAATGCCGGAGGGTTAGTAATTATGTCTTCGACTTCTACAGCGACACGAGTATCCAATTGTGAAACAACATAATGGAATTTAGTTACCTCATTAGTAATCTCAGAAATAATGAACTGAGAATCGGCTTGTGAAAACCATAAGCTTGGCCTATCAGCCCAAAAAGGTGGCAACTTAACCGCAACTCGATTTACTGCTGGACGATAAATATTTTCATTTTGTTGTTGTTGTTGTTGTTGTTGTTGTTGTTGTTGCTGCTGCTGTTCTTGTTGCTGCTGCTGTTGTTGTTGAATTTCTGCAAGCTGTTGAGCAAGTCGTCGATTTTCCTCTTAAATAGCCGCAAACTGACGCACATCGTCATCACGAGGAAGCACCATAATTAAACGAATATCACAATAAAAATTATTTATAATCAATAATTTTTAGTAAATCCTTTTTGTTCGTCGGGGTCACCAGTTTGGAAATAAATTAATCCAATATAATATTTAAGTATATATATTTATTTATAAGTTGACAGCTAGAGGTAACAAAACAGATGATTTTTATTTATTGATTTGTTTACATATATAACCTATTTATAATAACAAAACACAACATTAGTGCGTTCGATATATTAATTCGAATCACCACATGCATATATCACCCTTTTTATACAATTTTAATGAAAAATATACGTTTAATAGTATATTGTTTCTGGTTTTCAAAACCCTTTTAAAAATGTATGTACCTCGGTATGTACGACGTTCTCAATCGGTAATATAAAGAAGGGAGAAACACCGAAAAAAAAATTAACAGCAGGCCGGAGTAGAACCTGATACCGACCGAGTAGCAATTGAGTTTTTTGTTATTTACTCAACTATTAATCAGTGTATCTTCAAATTAAAGGTTAAGCGCAACAGATATTATTATAATAAACATTTATGCACAAGAAAAAAAAATTCTACCGATTTGTTTTTGAGAAAAGTAAGGAACGCCGAGGTGAAAGTTTATGTTTATAATATTTTCGCGTTCCTTACTTTTCTTAAAAACAAATCGGTAGATTTTTGTTTTCTTGTGCATACATATTTGTGATAATAATATCTATTGCGCTTAACCTTCAATTTGCAGATACACCGTTTAATACTTGAGTAAATAACGAAAATCTCAATTAGACAAGGAGAGCGAATCCGGCCTGCTCTTAAAATAGCAATTGCGCAGAAACTAATTATCCGATAGTATCTGCGCTTGGAATGTTACAAGAAGATATAATTACCTACTTCTGTGCCAAATTTCAGCTCTTAATATTTATAAACAACAGAGTTATGAATTTTTTAAAAAAAAGAAGAATTTTCCGGTTTTTCCAAATTTTCTCTGATTCTAATGAACCGATCGGATCGTTTGACCTCTCGTTTTGTCGATAATTCAATTTTCTACAACTTTTTTATTGACACCATAGTAATTCGTCGAATAATTTTCGTTTTATTAACAAAAAATAAAAAAAACGCGTTTTTTGCACTAATTTGTTAATAACTAATTAATAAATCATAGTTGCTAGTCTAAAACACATAAGTAAACATCTACGGACTATCTTTTAAATGATCGCACAGATCGTTTCCAGTTACTAATTTTGGCAAAATAAGACTTTTTTTCGGTCTATTGACTGGCCTAATATTCTTTCACTACAGAAAGAAAATTAATAAGATTAATCCAGAGTGCGGACAACTCATGAAATTTATTAAAATATTTACAGATAAAAAGATATGAACAAACTTTTAATGTATAGTATTTTAAGGTTAGGTTTATCGAGCTTGATATCTAATTTTCATTCAAAGTTCATGAAAAATTAACAAGTTTGAGTGATTGTTTTTTTTAACAAAAATGATTGAATTAATTTAGCTTTAGCGAGGACAAGTCATTATATTTGTCTAAATAGTCAACGTACCAATAAGTTGATACGTCTCACAAAAAACTAATTTTGAGAGACAATATTATGAATATGTATAGGGCGTTGATAAAAAAAAAGTATATACTAAATTAAAGACTATTTGATTTTATTTGAACTATATAAATGTATGACCTTGCAGAGCAAAGGCTTGTTAAGAACTGCTCGTTATGAGAGCTACAAGAGTACTGAATAGTTTTATAAATTTTGATGCTTCGATTTTACAAAGGTGTCGACGTTCGTATTAATACATATGTTTTTGCCTGGGTTTTTCCAAAGCAAAAAGACAGTTATACACTTTTAGAGAAAATTCGGACATATGGCAAATTCATGAAACAGTAACGTTTAAGTTGAGGAAAACCCCGTAATCTTTACTTGAATAGTTTGCTTAAGGAAAGAGACCCTTTTTTATGGCTTTACAACAGTTATGTTCTGACGGTAAAAATTTGTGATTTTGAATATTTGCGACTTTGTGTATATATTTAAAAATAGAATATTAAGAATGAATTTTCTTTAAATTGAATTTACACTAATGAATGAATGATGAAAAATATGATTTACACTACAGCAATAATACAACATTAGAAACAAATTGTACGAGCGCGTACATACTCCCCCCTTGAGAGAGTTAACTCGATCAATGAAAACAATGTATTTTGACTTAGATTACATTAAATGGAAATTATTATGTTAAAAATAGAAAATGTTAAGTTAAAAATATTATGTTTTATCATTTTCATTCTCGATGGGCAGTACGGCGATCTTCAAGGCTGGACGTTTCTTGAGCCCATCCTTTGTTTGTACTGTTATTGTCCTGATGATATTGTCGGTACCTGGATGAGTTTCGGTAATTCTGCCAAGATTCCATTGTAAACTTGGTTGGTTGTCTTCCTTAAGTAGTACCAATACTCCTGGTTCTAATTGTTTCTTGTTATAGTTTTTATTTCGACGCATATTCAATCCATTTAAGTATTCTTTATGCCATCGTGTCCAGAATTCTTGTTTGATCTTATTTATATTTTCCCAAGCATTTAAACGATTATCTGGGATTTTCGTATAGTTATTTTCAGGAAGGCCTTTTATTAAATCACCAATTAAGAAATGTCCAGGCGTAAGGGCTGTCAAGTCGTTTATGTCATTTGAAAATTGGGTTAAGGGTCGAGAATTTAATATTGCCTCTACTTCAACACAAAAAGTATAAAATTCTGCAAAGGTAAAACGTTAGTCATATGCTACTCTCCTGAAATGATGTTTTAATTGTTTTACACTAGCTTCCCATAAACCACCGAAGTTGGGTGCATTTGGGGGAATGAAGTGCCATTGAATTTTATGATTGTTTGTAAAGGTTTCGAGTTTTGTTTTCAAATTTTTTGACTGAAATAATGTGTGTAATTCATTCAACTCATTTTTTGCCCCAGCAAAGTTTGTACCGTTGTCTGAATATTTGTTTTCGCATAAACCTTATTGAGCAATAAAACGTTTTAAAGAACCGATGAAGGCTACTGTTGTAAGATCTTCCACGAGTTCTATGTGTATGGCCTTTGTAGTCATGCAGACATATATAGCCACATAACATTTGAGAAATTTTTTATTTTTGAATTTCTTTTCCCTTATAAAAAAAGGTCCGCAATAATCTACTCCTACGTTGTTGAAAGGACGAGACTGTCTAATTCTCACGCTAGGTAAGTTACCCATTTTATAATTAATAAGACGCGGTTTGGCACGGAAGCATGAAATGCATTTTCTTATTTCTCTTTTTACTTGATTACACCCATCGATAGGCCAATATTTTTCGCGCAGCGCGTACAGTGTGTTTTGAATACCAGTGTGGTGATTAAGTAAATGAAAATGTCTAATAATTAAGTTTGTATAATGGTTGTTACGCGGTAGAATTATAGGGTGACGTGTGGCAAAAGGAATTATTGCTTTATGAATTCGCCCTCCCACTCGTAAAATATTATCTTTGTCCAGAAAAGGATCCAACGGTAACAATTGATTTTTACCTGACAGGGTATTTTTATTTACTAATGAATGAATTTCACGTTGAAAGTTTATATCTTGAATTGTTTTTATGATTACTTCTTCAGCTCTATTTAATTCATGTATTTCTATTGGCCCTGTTTTGCGGTATTTTTTATGGAAACGAAGACATAAAGCTATGACGCGTGTTAATTTACGAAATGATGAAAATCTTTCGATTATTTTATTAAAATATGTTAAGTGAGAATTCGTTTTCAAACAAATGACCTTGCGCGTTTCGGGTAATTCATTTAAACCGGGTATACTTGATTTCAGCCAAAATTCTTTATGTTTCTGCAGCCAGCTGGGACCATTTATCCATAGCGAGTTTTCTAAAAATTCGCAAGGTAATTGACCGCGCGAGAGTCCATCAGCAGGGTTATCGTTTGATCGTATGTGATACCATTTCGTTACGTCAGTTTTTGATTGTATGTTCGCGACGCGATCCGCTACAAAGGTTTTTAATGTATGAGGCGATGAATTTAACCAATTTAGGGTGATACTTGAATCAGACCAAAAATATGTATTTGTAATGTTAATGTTTATTGCTTTAATAACTTGAGTGTATAGAGAGGCTAATAATTGCGAGGCGCATAGTTCTAGGCGGGGTATGGAACGTGTTTTTAATGGTGTTACTCTTGATTTTGAGCATAGTAAAGCGATATAATAAGTATTGTTTTGTCTTTTCGATCTTAGGTAAATATAAGCACCGTAACCTATTTCGCTCGCGTCGCGAAATCCGTGTAATTCAATATTTTGATGGTTGTGACAAATAATTTGTCTTTTAAACTTAATGTCGCGTATTGAATTCAATTGTGTATAAAATTTATGCCATTTGTAGTGTATATCGGTAGGAATGGATTCGTTCCAATCAATTTTGACTTTCCAAAGATCTTATATGATTTTTTTTGCATATAGGATAATAGGACCCAACAGACCAATGGGGTCAAATATTTTCGCAATTTCAGAAAGAATCTTACGTTTTGTAAATTTTTCATTGAAAGATATTGTTTCGATTTCGTAAATGAAATGATCGCATTTGGCTCTCCAAAATATACCTAAAGTTTTTAACGAATTGTCTAAGTTAAGGTCAAAATTTGAATCTAAATCTTGTTCTGCTATGCCGCGAAGAATACTGCACTGAAAAAAAACCCGAAGCCAGCGCTGCGAAGTTAATCTGAGCGGTTGCATGCGAACAACATTCGAAGCGAGTGATTACAGAAAATCGTAATGTATGAATGCGTAACCATGTCGCTGTAAATAATTACGACTTTCTTTGTAAACGATTACGCTAATCCGAGCAGAGCGCCACAACTGTGTTGCGAGCACGCTTGCTCCGACTCTCCGGCATCGCGCGTGCAGAAAGCCGAAACCAAGCACTGCGGCAGAGCTGCGAGCTTGCTTGCTCCGACTCTCCGGCATCGCGCGTGCAGAAAGCCGAAACCAAGCACTGCGGCAGAGCTGCGAGCACGCTCTCTTTGACTCTGCGGCATTTCTCATGCAGAAAGCCGAGACCAAGGGTAACGACAGAGTTACATGCTCGCTCACTTTGAATTTCTGAACATTCACGTATCAAAAGCGAGACCAAGCACTCTAAACGTTAAACATTTACATTTAAAAAAGCAAAATTTCTTTTTCTTTTCTTTTTTTGTAAGTTTTAAGAGGACGCTGTATCTCTCTATCCTTTTCTAATTGAAAAATGTAAATTTTTGGAAAAACTAATTATTATTGATAGAAATTAAGGGTTGTCCGCAACTTCTATAGTGAAAAACAATATTTTGTCTGATGAGAGCAAATTAATTTTGTTGCTTTTTTTTCAAGTAAAGTTTGACATACTTACAAAATCCTAAATTAGGCTAGAGAATACGTTATTTAAGTATGTCAAACTTTACTTGAAAAAAAAGCAACAAAATTAATTTGCTCTCATCAGACAAAATATTGTTTTTCGCTATAGAAGTTGCGGACAACCCTTAATTTCTATCAATAATAACTAGTTTTCCCAAAAATTTACATTTTTTAATTAGAAAAGGATAGAGAGATCCAGCGTCCTCTTAACACTTTATGTGAAGTATAATTTACTTAATTAAAATTCTATAATATTATAAAAATTTAATTTTATTTCATAAAATTTTGTTGAAAATGTTTCTTAACTTAAAAATTGATGTGATATTTTACTTTTACCATTATTCGCCTGAGTATATTAATGTAATAATGTAAATTTATAATTTTGATTTATTTTTAATACCTTATTTGTGCAATTATTAGTGCTTTTATACCTTTGAATTGATTTTAACTTTATTTTAATCATTCGTGTTTTTATAAATTCGTATTTTTATAAAGCTGACGATGAATAAAATTTACTCATCAAGCGTAACGATTTCAGTTTCTCTTATGATGGTAAAGTTACAATTCCAATAATTATAAAATTAAACTTAGATAATTCAAAGTAATTTACAAAAAATTTGTCTAAATATTTATAAGTAGTCATTTATTAAGTTATTCTTTATAAACTATATCATTGTATTATTACAAATTTCGTAATGTAGTTCTCTTGGTGTATGAGGGAAGATATGATATTTACAATTGATTTTTATGTCGTCTAATGGTATTATTATTATTATTATTATTATATATATATATATATATATATATATATATATATATATATATATACACATGATATCTGATAAAATATTTATTACGTTTTCTTCAAAATTTAATATGTTTGGAGAAAAAATTATTATGATTGATCATAAAATGACTATTTTTCATACTTTTTTATGAATTAAGAAGTTTTCAATTATTTCCCCGTTGTCGCTAAAATTTAATTATTCTTTAAAAATAAAAAAAATTATTTAAGTCGTTAAATAATAAAATAACTTGGGCAGTTACTGTGTATATTGAATAGTAATTTTTCACTAATCAAGTAAGCTAAAAAATCTACATATTGTTATTTCCTGAAATTCAATTACATTCTAGATATTTCTAACAAAGATGTTTCTATTAAATTTTTATTTTGGTTTGATAGTTTTGAATAAAAAATTCATTAAATTATTAATATTAAAAAAACTTTAAATAATAAAAATATTTCTGTTAAGAAATTGAAGAAAGTTAAAATTTTTATGTTAACATTTTAACTTTGAAAATTACACAAAAAAAATTTGTGTTTCATTTGTATCACTTATGTGTGTTAAAATTACAAATTTTTTCCACTGTGTACTTTATTTTTTTAAATTTTCAATATAAAATGGTTATTGCAACAAAATAATTGATTCAATTGAGTAAATATTTTATAAAATAATAATTTATTACTTTTAAATTTTTATTTTTGAAGTTAATGATTGGAAATATTAAGCCTAACATTTCTTTCTTAATTCAAAACGAATTTTTATTGAATTTTTCTGATGAATTCATTGGAACTGATTTTTAGACTTGAAGAATCTATTTCTTCAGATTGGTTGTATTTTATTGAAATCACAGGCTCATTGTATTTTAACAAAAAAAAATTATTTTGAATACAAATACATCCATAGTTAATCAAACGGCAACGTTATTAACTTAGCAAAATATTTATTTATATATATATAGAGCGGTAATAAAAGTTAGAAGGAGAAAATAGAACATTGAAAGTGAGGGCTGTAACGAGTTTCATAAAAAAGACTTTATGTACCAATTGTAAACTGCATTTTGTTCTACATGAACCAAAATGTTACCAAGAAGTTATGATTCTAAGGTTATGATGAAAAAAATAATATCAATAAAATATTTTATATTTTAATTAATTTTACAAACAAAAATTTTATAATATTATTAACATTATTAGAAATCGTATCTGCAAGCTACATAATATTCGTTATTTTTTTTTACATATAAACACGGAACAGGATTGCGAATTTCTTCTAGAGCAATAAGTTTTTCAGGAACGTTGTTATCGAACACGCTGTACGCATGATAATCTTCGTCAAAATTCTTATTCATCAAAGTATCTACATAAAAAAATACTCTACTATTAGCTTAAAAAATTTTATTAATTTTACCAAACTGTGGGAAAATTCCAACACCTTCAACATCGTCATTAATTTTTAACAAAAACACTGTATTTTGCTGATATTTTTTTCCATTAATAATTACATATTTCAAACTATGAGCTGTAATATTTTTAGCCCCTAATGTAATTTTATTTAATAACGAAGCAGGTATTGCATAATTCTCTTTGGGACCAATATTTAACTGTGTCGATGTATATTTAAAATTTTCTTTCCTAAAACATAAACGTAACTGGATTCTAATTACAACAGTCAAAGGAAGGTTTCTTCTCGAACTTGTAGAGACAACGATCCCCTTTAACTCTGAATATTTTCTCTCCCCTGGCATGCTCCATAGATGTATCAGAGGACCATATTCGCGAATCATTCGAGGCAAATGAGTCACAAAGTGACTTTTTCGTTTCAAATAAGAAAATAAATCCATGTAAAGCTGATGATGAATAGATATGTACTCTTCAAGCATAACGATTTCAGTTTCTCTTATAGATGGTGAAGTTACAATTCCAATAATTTTTCATTTTCTTAAAAATACGTTAAACAGTTAACAAATGCTATTTAATAAGCTATATATATATATATATAATATTTATAAAAGATTAAAGAAATAACGCTGCTACTTTTTTTAAATTATTGAATTTAAAATTGGAACTATGACCCAAAAATCAATAGTAAATATCTTCCCTCTAACGCCAAGCAAACTCCATTTGTATACGAAATTTGTAACAATATAATCATATAGTTTATAAAGAATAAGTCAATAATGACTACTTATAAATACCTAAAGAATTTTTTTTTAAATTACTTTGAACTTTCTGAGTTTCAATGTGTTCTAATAAATTTATAAATATAAAAAAAATAAGAAGGATTAAAATAAAGTTAACATCAATTCAAAGGTATAAAAGCACTAATAATCGCACAAATAAGGTATTAAAAATAAATCAAAATTATAAATTTACATTATTACATTAATATACTCAGGCGAATAATGGTAAAAGTAAAATATCACATCAATTTTTAAGTTAAGAAACATTTTCAACAAAATTTTATGAAATAAAATTTAATTTTTATAATATTATAGAATTTTACTTAAATAAATTATACTTCACATAAAGTGTTAAAATTTACAAAAAAAGAAAAGAAAAAGAAATTTTGCTTTTTTAAATGTAAATGTTTAACGTTTAGAGTGCTTGGCCTCGCTTTTGGTACGTCAATGTTCAGAAATTTAAAGTGAGCGAGCATGTAACTCTGTCGTTACCCTTGGTCTCGGCTTTCTGCATGAGAAATGCCGCAGAATCAAAGAGAGTGTGCTCGCAGCTCTGCTGCAGTGCTTGGTTTCGGCTTTCTGCACGCGCGATGCCGGAGAGTCGGAGCAAGCGTGCTCGCAACACAGTTGTGGCGCTCTGCTCGGATTAGCGTAATCGTTTACAAAGAAAGTCGTAATTATTTACAGCAACATGGTTACGCATTTATACATTACGATTTTCTGTAATCACTCGCTTCGAATGTTGTTCGCATGCAACCGCTCAGATTAACTTCGCAGCGCTGGCTTCGGGTTTTTTTTCAGTGTGGGGTCATTAGCTGCCCATTGTCGCATTTTTAAGAGGAGGCCGTATAGTTCTGTCCTTGTCTAATCTAAATTTTCGTTATTATGACTAAATTAAATATTTTTATACAAAAGTAAGGGCAGAGCCCAATAGATTTAAGGATGAGCAGACGATTCTATTCTATGAAAAAATATAAAATTTTCATTAGTTTTCGAGTGAAGCCTGAAACGGAAAAAGAGTTAAATTTGATTGAAGTGTTCAACTCTTTTTCCGTTTCAGACTTCACTCGAAAACTAATGAAAATTTTATATTTTTTCATAGAATAGAATCGTTTGTTTATCCTTAAATCTATTGGGCTCTGCCCTTACCTTTGTATAAAAATATTTAGTTTACTAATTATAACGAAAATTTAGATTAGACAAGGACAGAACTATACGGCCGCCTCTTAAACCTGCTGTGTCTAATATCCCGGTTATTTGTTTAATGATCTCAAACGCTTCATGTTTTGTATTTGTGCCTGTCAGCATGTTGTCAACGTACATGTCTGTTTTGAGTATTTTTGAGGCTAATGGAAATTTATTTTTTTCGTCGTCTGCTAGTTGATGTAAGCATCTTATTGCTAAGAATGGTGCAGAAGCGACACCAAAGGTTATTGTGTTTAAGGTGTATTCTTGAATTTCATTATTATTAAACCAAAGAATCTTTTGAAATTTACGGTCTTCTGTACGAACGAGAAACTGGCGGTACATTTTTTCTATATCCGCAATAATGACGTAGTTATGGAGTCTAAAGCGTGCAAGCATACTAAATAGATCGTCTTGTATGGTAGGGCCGACTAATAAAGTTTCGTTCAAAGAAAGTCCGTTCACTGGTTTTACCGATGCATCGAAAACAACCCGCAATTTAGCGGTGTTGCTTGCCTCTTTTATTACTGCACGATGAGGCAGGTAAAATTCATTTCTATTTTTTGAGTCCGTCTTTGACATGTGTCCCAATGCTATGTATTCATTTATTACGTTAACATATTGATTTTCAAGATTTTTATTAAGTTTGAATCTTTTTTGTAATAGTAATAATCTCTTTAAAGCGATTTGTCGCGTATCTCCTAGTAGGTTGTTATTATTTTTGAATGGCAATGCTACTATATATTTATCTTCTTCGTTTCGCGTTACATATTTTTTGAATAGATTTTTACATAAAATTTCGTCATTTGACCATTTATATTGATTTTTGTTTATTTCTTCTAAATTCCAAAATTTCTCGAGATCAAAATTTAAATTTGTGGTCATACATTTAGGATTTTTCGATTTTTCGAATTTAATCCACCGCCTATAACCCAACCGAGTTTTGTTTTTTGTAAAATAATGTCCTCATTGTTCAATAGTTTCATTTGACCAGTACAAAAAATGGATAAAGTAGGACCCGCTCCGATTAATAAATCAATTGGAGAAGGTTTGTTAAATTCAGGATCAGCTAATGGCAGATTTGATGGTATATTTAATGATTTTTTGTTTATTGTTTCGTTCGGAATTAAATCAGTTATAATAGGGACAATAAAAAAGGTTAATGTTTTTGAAAATTCCGAATGTATTAATTTGAAAGTTATTTCTGAATAATAATTGGCTGTTGTGTTTAAATTATTCATGGCACCGATGACTAGAGAACAACGAGTTTTTGGTAATTTTAATTGATTTATTAAATTCTCTGTTACAAAATTAGCCGTTGAACATGTGTCTAATAACATTTTGCATTTAATTTCTGTTTTAAGTTTGTCTATAATTTTGACTTGAGCACTTGTCATTAGATTGAAATTTTTAGAAGAAAAAATTGTTGAAAAACATAATTCTGTATTTTGTAGTTCATATAGTCAGTCATTTTCAGTATTTAATGTTTTGTCTTTTGGTACACTAATATGTAATAATGAATTATGCTTTTTATTACATATTTGGCAATTACCTAATTTGCATTCGTCAGTGTGTTTTCTTAAACAATTAATACAAAGTCTAGCTTCTTTAATGATTTGAATTCTTTTATGTACGTTCATTTCGCGGAATTTTTTGCATTTATATAATGGATGGTATTCTTCGTTGCACACAGAACAATTTTTGTTATTGGTTAAAAACGTTTTTGCGTGAAATTTATTGTCTAATTTGCGCATTTTGGTAGGTGGGCCGTAATTTGAATGTGCTGTATTTGGAGTATAATTATGATCTTGCCGTAACATGATTTTAAATGAATTTTGATTAATTTGTTGCGACATGGTAGTTGCGTGTTTATATAAAAATTCAAGAAGATCATCTAAAGTAGGATATACCACGCGATCACATGTTTCGATCCATTTATCACGCGTAGTTTTACTTAATTTTTCTATGATTACTTGTGTTACAAGTTCTTGACTTAGATTCAAACCTAAGCTTTTTAATGACTTCAAGTGAGATTGGGCTTTATCAGCTAATCGCTCTAGGCTCTTATAGTTTTTTTCTTCTTGCTTCGGTAAATTAATTATGCTCGATATGTGATTTCCGATCAATATTCCCTTATTTTCGTAGTAGAGTCCACGCGACAATATAATTTTCGTCCGTTATTTCAAGCACGTTAATTTTTTCGAGTGCGTCGTTGCGTAGCGCGGATTTTAAGTATAGTAATTTGTCTACGTTCGATAATCCTTCGAAATTATGAATAAGAGAGCGAAAGGTATTTTTAAATGATAGCCAATTTTCTAACTGGCCACTAAAGATTGGTATTGTAGGATCCGGGAGTCTTATTTTTCGTTTTAAGATGCGCGACGAACCGCTATCGTTTTCTGTAGTCGAATTATTTGAACTATTGTTTGTTGGCGTTAGTTCTTTTGATCGACTGTTTGTTTTTTCTAATGAATTTTAAATAGTTTGTTGAGCAGTAGCAGTAACCGCATAATAATCATCAAAAATTACAAATCTTTCTTTTCTACTGGTTTCTGATGGATCTAAACAGTCTAACTCGTCGAAAATTGTATCGATTTTATCGTGAATCGTATTGAATTTGTTAAAACATGTTTCGAGTTGCTGAAAGTCTGTTTCTTTATGATTTGAAACGAAATTTTTAAATATTTTAATTTTTTCCTTAATGGCATCGCGCTGTGCATGTAAAACTTTAATTTTGTCATCGTTGCTCATTTTTAATTTTATTGAATAGTTTATTTTAAGTAGAGGCAAAATTTATGTGACAGTAATCAGTTGTTTATGAATTTGTCTATTGGTAATTTAATATGATAAAAGGCACTTACCCACAGTAGTTCCACAAGACTGCGTAAATAATGTTGAATCGATGAACGTTGATTGATTGTATATTGACAAATTGTATGATTGAATAATAATGTATTTGAATATTTGTATGTTTGAATGGTTGTATGTTTGTATATTTGACGATTGTATATTTAAGTATTTGTATATTTAAGTATTTGTATATTTAAGTATTTGTATATTTAAGTATTTGTATATTTAAGTATTTGTATATTTAAGTATTTGTATATCTAAGTATTTGTATATTTAAATATTTGGATATTCGTATATTTGAATATTTGTATATTTAAATGATTGTATATTTGAATGGTTGTATTTTATTCGAATGTCTTTTGATCATTCGAATAATTTGAATAATTGAATTGATGCGAAGAAGATCCATGAATACTTGATTAAATGTATATAACCTAGGCCTAGGTATAGTTCTGTTTGAATTGAATTAATCAAGATAGATGATTGATTCTTCAGCATGTATTTGTATATTAATTTTTGTTGTAACTGGCGCACTGATTTATTTTTTGTTTATGTATAAAAACTCACATACACACGCGTGGATCCAACACGACGATAAACTTTACTATTTCTCTACTATATTTAATTTGTTAATTCCATAACTAACGTAAGTTATTCCGTTCTGAATGTATAGCGTGCTTTCGGTTGAAAAGTTATGATTATAAATACCGTATGATTTGAATTGTTTTTGTAGCGCCAGTCACAATTTTGTGTATGTATTTCACTTTACTTCTTTACTTTTTGAATTTTTTGAATTGATTTAAATGTATGCCGGAATATCGGGCTAGAACCCGATCGGAAAGATATCGTGGCTAGCCAAGATGGCATACAAGCGATTTTGTAACGGGGTTAACACACGGCGCAAGCAGGGCCCAGCCTTTTTACGTTGATATGCGCATGCGTCAACACAAACTATACATTGTTTTTTTCCTAACCAAAATTTAACTTTGTATAGTTTATGCTATATATAGATATAGATTTACTGCAGAAAAGACGTTGCCTTCCGAGGGCCTCGCTAGCACCCCGTTACACAGCGCCATCCTTCACTACAGTTTGCCTAGAGAGGGCCCTGTTAGGCTTTCTTGGCAACTAGTTGGGGCCAAGCCGGCGCCCTGTTATCATTTCCGATCGGGAAGGACCAAATTTTATGTACCAATAAGTTGATATGTCTCACAAAAAACTAATTTTGAGAGACAATATTATGAATATGTGTAGGGCGTTGATAAAAAAAAAGTATATACTAAATTAAAGACTATTTGATTTTATTTGAACTATATAAATGTATGACCTTGCAGAGCAAAGGCTTGTTAAGAACTGCTCGTTATGAGAGCTACAAGAGTACTGAATAGTTTTATAAATTTTGATGCTTCGATTTTACAAAGGTGTCGACGTTCGTATTAATACATATGTTTTTGCCTGGGTTTTTCCAAAGCAAAAAGACAGTTATACACTTTTAGAGAAAATTCGGACATATGGCAAATTCATGAAACAGTAACGTTTAAGTTGAGGAAAACCCCGTAATCTTTACTTGAATAGTTTGCTTAAGGAAAGAGACCCTTTTTTTATGGCTTTACAACAGTTATGTTCTGACGGTAAAAATTTGTGATTTTGAATATTTGCGACTTTGTGTATATATTTAAAAATAGAATATTAAGAATGAATTTTCTTTAAATTGAATTTACATTAATGAATGAATGATGAAAAATATGATTTACACTACAGCAATAATACAACATTAGAAACAAATTGTACGAGCGCGTACAGTCAATTTAAAGAGATATCAATAAGATAAAAAAAGCAAAAATCTATTCTTACAACTCCAACATCCCGTTAAAAACCTTTTGAAAATCTTTTAAAAATATTTTATACTATGTGAGCAGTAAAATGTAGCTTGCATGTATGGCATTTTTATGGTTTATAATAATATAATTATTATAAGTATAAGATCATTTGAATAACAATCACACAGGTTTGTAAAATTAACAAACTCCACGTATTAATTTTACAAAAATTTTTGTATCAATTTCACAAGTACACAGAAATTTTTAAACTACACAAAATTTTATGTTAATTTTATAAACATGTTTGTAAAATTCCAACATAAAAATTTTTGTGCAAAAAAAAATTTGACGAATTACACAAAATTTTTCTGAATGTATTTGAATTGAAAAAATAATTTCATTTAATTGAAATAAATCTTTTTCAAGGACAAATAGAAAAAAAATATATTTATTAAATTTTTCTACTATAACAAATTCTTACTGAGAGTATGTTGCATCTTATTTAGGGAATGTAAAACAGACACTACACCTGTAATCATGAATATTGCCTATCTTTTCATTTCATTGTGAAATTTCAGGAAAAGAAATACATTAGCTTATAGTATTAGTCCAGGGTCAAAATACATAATATAAGCCGATCGAGGTCCTCGATTCCACCCAAATTTTTTTTATGTATTTTGTCCTGCTGCAAAAAATATCAAAAAATCGAATAAAAAAATAGCAAAGTTGGAAAACACGCGATTTTTTAAAACTTTGACAGTCTATAGCTCAACTTCTACTACTTTAATTTCAACTCACAATAGCTTAAATTGTCTGTTAAAATGTAAACTTTAAGATTATGGCAGTAGGCGACGGCATTCGTAATAATTTCATTACCCATTAATCGCTCAAATAAGTACCGTTTTCGCACGGGCAAACGTATTTGTTTGGGTGCGCGTAAACGGTACTTGTTCGAGCCATAAATGAGTAATGAAATAATTACAAATACTGTTGCCAAGTTTACATTTCAACAAACAATTTAAGCTATTGTGATTTTAAATTAATGCAGTAGAAATTGAGCTATAGACTGTCAAAGTTTTAAAAAATCGCGTTTTTTCAAACTTTGCGATTTTTTTGCGCTAATCCATTGCATTTTAGCAAAACATTCATAAGAAACTTTTTCGCTCAAAATGACCTAAAACATGTGATAAAATTTTTTTTTAATAAAAAACACATTTTATAATTTGTTTATGAAAGTTGTTAATAATTATTAAATGCGCCATTTTCAGATTTTCTACCCAAAAAATTTGGATTCAGCAGGTCAAAATACATAAATAAAATTTGGGTAGAATCGAAGACCTCGATCGGCCACGATGTATTATGCCCCTAGACCACTTACCATGGAGATCATTCAGTTAAGGAAATGTAAAACGTACACTGCCCCTGTACTCATAAATATTAATTTTCTTTCTAATTTATTACTGAATTCCCAGAAATGAAATGCATTAGCTTCGTAGTATGTGCCATGATGATTATGTAGTGAAATTTTCAAATTAATTCATCCATTAGTTTTTAAGATATTTGGATTTCTAGTCGGAAAATTTTAATGAATAATATTAGAACCCAAAATTCTCAATAACTTAACGAATGAATTTATTTGAAAATTTAAATGAATTATATTCATGGTACACACTATAAGTTTAAGCATTTTTTTACTGAAAATTTTGTAATATAAGGTCGATTTCCCCTTCGCTACCTGGTACCCTTTTACTGCTCGGTTCCTATTATTTATAATATAAAAAATAACATATTAATAATATAGATAAAAAAAATTATTTCTGATTTATTTAATTATTACCGCGCCGATTGCGTCACCCTACCGGGTAGAAAGGAGCCGCACTAATTGAAAAAATAGTATATTATGCACCTAGGGAGGTAAAATAAAGGACAGGCTATAGCACGAGTGAATTGACACCCGAGGCGAAGCCGAGGGTGGCAAACTCGTGCTATGGGTTGTCCATTTTACCTTCCGTGGTGCATATACGATTTTTTTTAACAGTGAGGCTAAAATTAGCACTTTTCGTTTTCCGTGCCGGAAGCAAAAGTGGTATTTTTAGCCCACTGTTAAAAAAAAGAAAATTATTCTCGAAACATCGATTTGGCCCAAAACACATGCTTTGTGTAAGCGAATATGTTAAGACAAGCCGCGTTTGTATTGTATACTAAAAGTAATGAAAAAAAGTAAAATAATCAATATATTGTTCTGATTAGCATAAAAAAGCATTTATACAGGTAAGCGATCACTATTATTTAAGATTTATTTTATATTGAATTTATAGAACTTAAATATTTCAAGTTGAAAAAGGCAAGCAGTATAACGTTGTAAGAATACGATGCATCATGTTTTATGACTCGCAAAATTTTAAGTTGTATATGCTTCTTTGCGCATATATTTATTGATTAAATAGATTTTAATAAGTTTTTAATATATATAAATATATAAAAATAATAATAATGTAAAAATTATTTTATAAAGTTGTCATCATAACATAACCTAAAAATAACTCATATTTTATGTATAATATGTATTTTGTTATTTTATGTTTAATTTGTACGTGTAGGCTATGTATAATAAAATTTTTCATTATATTATGTATTGATTTAATGAAACATTAGTAATTAATTCATTTATTTTAATACTTTTAGAGATATCTGAAGGAAAAATAACTAAGAAGAAAAAGCATTCTCGCTATAACTATCTTTGTATATGTGGCGAGTGGTGATGGGGTCAAGCGGCGATTAGTAAAGGGAGGTATACTATTTTTCGAGGAGTAATAATGGGAGCTTTTGTATAACAATATATAATTAATTATAATTAATAATTAATTATTTTAAAATGTTTGAATATTGTAATTATTTGATATTTTAATGTTTACTTACAATATTCATCTATTTTTATAAAAATCGCACGTGTTAAAATATATTTTTTAGTGATTTTATATGACACTTGACCTTAAAAGAGTAGTATAGGGGGTATTGACCTTAAGAGCATGACGAAGCTGCCCGCCTTATAATAATATTTCCAATCCTAACTTATGAATAAATGATGCGTTTAATCGAGTTTTTTTGCTTCAAAGAAAAAATTTGTAAGATTAAACTCTAGTGCGGACAACTCAAGAAATCCACCAAAATATAATACATACAAAGTTATAATAAAAACTTTCAATGTATCGTATTTTAAGGTTAGGTTTGCCGAGTTTGATATTTAATTTCCAATTCAAACTCATAAAAAAATAACAAGTCCAAATGATTTTTTATTTTAACAAAAATTATTGTATTAATATAGCTTTAGTGCGGACAAGTCATTATATTTGTTTAATTTATGAATTTAAAAAAATATTGATAAAATAAAAAAAGCAAAACTCGATTGCTGCAGCTCCGACATGCCGTTAACGGCAGACCGGAGTAGAACCTGATACCGACCGAGTAACAATTGAGTTGTTTGTTATTTACTCAAGTATTAAGAGCAGGCCGGATTCGCTGTCCTTGTCTGATTGGCATTTTTGTTATTTACTCAAGTATTAATCGGTGTATCTGCAAATTGAAGGTTAAGCGCAATAGATATTATTATTACAAATATTTATGCACAAGAAAAAAAAAATCTATCGCTTTGTTTTTGAGAAAAGTAAGGAACGCGAAAATATTATAAACATAATCTTTTACTTCGGCGTTCCTTACTTTTCTCAAAAACAAATCGGTAGATTTTTTTTTTCTTGTGCATAGATATTCATAATAATAATATCTATTGTGATCAACCTTTATATTGAAGATACACCGATTAATACTAGAGTAAATAACAAAGAACTCAATTGTTACTCGGTCGGTATCAGGTTCTACTCCGGCCTGCCGTTAAGGCGACTACGGAAGTTCGGTTCGATTTCATTTTGTAGTTTACAAATTACTCTTACAGTTTCTAAAATTTTTTGAATTTTTTAATTTTCCACCATTTATTATAATCCGTCGAATGGTGGAAAATTAAAAAATCTGAAAAATTTTACATATTGAAAGAGTAATTTGTAAACTCAAAAATAAAACCTAACCTAAAATCCGAAGTCGCCTTAATCGGTTGAGCGCAATAGATATTATTATTATGGACATCTATGCACAAGAAAAAAAAATCTACCGCTTTGTTTTTGAAAAAAAGTAAGTAACGCCAAAGTAAAAGTTTATTTTTATAATATTTTCGCGTTACTTACTTTTCTCAAAAACAAAGCCATAGATTTTTTTTTCTTGTGCATAAATAGTTGTAATAATAATATCTATTGCGCTTGACCTTTAATTTGCAGATACACCGATTAATACTTGAGTAAATAACAAAAATTTCAATCAGACAAGGACAGCGAATCCGGCCTGCTCTTAATGAGAAGATAGCCAATATTAATGAGCACAAGTGTAGTGTCTATTTTACATCTCCTTAAAATTTTTATTGAGAATTTGTGATTCTGATATTATGAATTAAATATTTATGATTTCGTTCTGGAAATCCAAAATTCTAAAACACTACACTGAGAGAAAATTCATGCCAATAGAGCATGTAGTCTACGTATCCAAAGTTAGTAAGTAATATCCTATGCTTTAATAACAGCGCCATCTACTCTTACGAGGTTTGTGCTATCCAAAAACTGTTTGTTTACATGCTTTAGTAGCTCCCCACTCTAATATCCTTCGATAGCTAGCGCTGTATCCTCTCATGGGACGTGAAGGAAGTAAACGTGGCTTGTCCACTATTCTTTCTTTACTGCTAACTATGGCATTCTTCTATTGCTCAAGTCGCCTCCTCTTTTGGGTGGCGACGCGAGCAAACACGGCTGGTCTATACCCAAAATTATGTTGCAAATTTCGTTAACGTATTTTCGTAGCGTGAATCTTTTATTTCTTTTCTTTTTTTATGAAGGGAGATACGTTATAAATATAACCTGTTAAACTTTTTAACTTTAAATAATTTATTTTTAACTTAAAATTTAATTATTTTAAACCGCTGGGGGGCAGATAAGCATGTACGATTTTACGCCAGAGATATTTCGAAGTAGCGTTGGTCTAGTGCGTAACGTTCGCGCTTTTCCTTTTGAGTACGCGAGTTCAACTCTTGGTTAGAACCACTTTTTTTAAACTTTTTTTTTATTATTTCAATAGTTTTTATTGCTTTTTTTTATTTATATTTTTATTTTCTATTTTTTTATTAATTTTAAAATCTATTTTTTCACAAGTTACTTAAAATATGCTCGTTTTTTTATTAATATTTTTAAATAAATTATTTCATATAGAAAATAATTTAAAATATTAATAAATAAATAATAGTGATATTTACAATACTATAGTTCAATTTTGTCTTTATAAACATATTTCAATATACAATATATATTATAACATAAATAATAATAACTTAGTTTTATTTAATTAATGTAATTTATTGTAAATTTTATAAACTAAATTATAAATAAATTAAACTATACTATTATAAAATAAACATCACTATTATAAAATAAACATCACTATTATTTATTTATCAATATTTGTAATTACTACCTATAAAGAATAATTTATTTTTAAAAAATTTTCATTAAAAAAAACAAGCGTACTTGTGAAAAATTAAATTTTAAAATTATTAAAAAAATACAAAATCTAAAAAAAAATAAATATAAAAAGGAATAAAAAATATTAAAACAATAAAAAAAAAAATTTTTTTAAAAGTGACCCTAGCCGAGAGTTGAACTCGCGTACTCAAAAGGAAAAGCGTGAACGTTGCGCACTAGACCAACGCTACTCCGAAATATTTCTGGCGTAAAATCGTACATGCTCATCTGCCCCCCAGCGGTTTAAAATAATTAAATTTTAAGTTAAAAATTAATTATTCAAAGTTAAAAAGTTTAACAGGTTATATTTATAACGTATCTCCCTTCATAAAAAAAGAAAAGGAATAAAAGATTCACGCTACGAAAATACGTTAAAGAAATTTGCAACATAATTTTGGGTATAGACCAGCCGTGTTTAATAATAGAAACAAATTTTTCACGAAGATTTAGACGTTATTTACAAGTAATATTTAAGATACTAGTCACTACAATTATGCATATCGCCTTTTACACTCGAGAAGGCCATCACTTTTCAGTGAGGTCTGGAGCGATGCCGTTCGTATACAAAGGTTTGTACAGAATTTGTTTATTCAAAAATTGAGATACTTATTTCATATCACAGACGAAATCATGTATACGAGGCTCGGGGTCAGTTCACTGATTAATGACAGTTTTTCTAATCAATAGGTAGTGTCGTTCTATGACGCACGCTGCATCTGGTTCAGATTTACGGCATAACACGTCTTACCAATTGTTACACAATTTGCACGTCGCCGTAAAAACAGTTGCAGCTTCATTTATGTCTTAGAACATTATGACAAACTACCTTCAATGAACTGACAGTGACTTAGTGCTTATTATCTTTTTTTTATCACACTGATAAATTATTTTTACATATCATTTATAATAGCGTCTTACAGATTTAAATAATATAGGTTTTTCTGACTCAAGAATTATTGATTTTACTTTTATTTTAAAGTATTATCGCAATCTTATTGCTTCTTTTCATGATTTAGTTGTGAATCTACCGTAATCTGAGCAATTTCAAAATCGTGCTCGAATATAATTCGAACCATGATATATAATCATATTCATACAGACTATTCACATGGTTTTCATAATAAGAATTATATTTGTATGCAATCTAAATCTAAACGTTAAAAGTAAGGTAATACACATATTTTAGTATTATACTGTACTACTACTTTTTACATGTTAAAGGTCAGTTTTAGACGAGGTTTAGGCATTTTTTACTGATCGAAAGTAGCTAAAAAAGTAATTTAATTTATTTTTAATAAAAATACATATCATGATTGCTTTCACTTGTAAATATCTATTCATTTTATCGTATGAGAAACGGAAGTGTGTACATTAGTCAAAATTCTTTTTTAGCTATTTTCGATCAGTAAAGTTAGTCGAAAGCTGATTCTTAATTGGAAAGTGACGCCATGAAATACCATGCGAAAA
This sequence comes from Anastatus disparis, assembly GCA_017163975.1. Lineage (NCBI taxonomy): Eukaryota > Metazoa > Arthropoda > Insecta > Hymenoptera > Eupelmidae > Anastatus > Anastatus disparis. The sequence goes on from JAFFSR010000393.1 coordinate 84,245, forward strand.
CGAAAATTAGAACTACTAACCCCGGGCAAGATACATTGGGTCATATGGCTCTACTAAATTTATTGAATATGATGATGTTCTAGTGTGCAAATACGTATTTATAATATTAGTGTAATTATATAAATTGAGGGCATGGTGATGCTTCCCCCTTCTGATAATATTTCTGATCCAAGTTTATGTTTCACTTCAATAAAAAAATTAGTAGGATTCAACTTGAGTGCAAACAACTAAAGAAATCTACCAAATACTTAAAAAGTTATATACACATTAGCAATTTATAGTATTTCGGGGTTCCCACATAGCATGAAATATTTCTGAAATATTTCTGAAATATTTCATTGAAAGATTCGGAATGAAACAGAAATATTGATAAGAAATATTTCTGAAATATTGATATGTCCTTCTAGAAGATTGATTTGAAATATTTCATGTAATGTTTCTGTAACATTCTTTCATTATTTTGTAAAATATTAATTTGTAATATTGTTGAAAGATTGTAGCAATATTTGATTGAAAGATTCATGTAAGATTATGAATCTTTCAAGAAATGTTTCTGAAATATTTCTGAAATCTTTCATGAAATGTTGATTTGTAAGATTGTTGAAAGATTGCAGAAATATTTTATTAAAGGATTCATAAAAGATTATGAATCTTTCAAGAAATGTTTCTGAAATATTTCTAAAATCTTTCATGAAATATTGCTTTGTAACATTGTTGAAAGATTGCTAAAATATGTTATTGAAGGATTCATAAAAGATTATGAATCTTTCAAGAAATGTTTCTGAAATATTTCTAAAATCTTTCATGAAATATTGATATGTTATATTGTTGAAAGATTACCCATCAGTTTAACTAAAGTATTCATAGAGGATTATTAACCCTTTCGGAAATATTTTTGGAATCTTTCATGAAATACTGATTTGTAATATTGATGAAAAATTCTATCAGATATTATTTTTGATTTTGTAAGAGTTGCATCTCAAACCATATTAGATACTTATATATTTATTTGTTATTTAGCGCTTATTTATTTGTATCAAGAATTTTCGGTCTTATATACTAAACGAGAGAGCGTCCCACCACTTGCGAGAGTTTGCCAACCACATTTACGATCACATGAAAATATAATCAAGTAGCCATCTGCTGGCAAGATGGAAGAATTGCTACAAACGCGAGATAACTACAAATATTTAAACAATATTTCTCCAATATTTCACTGTTATATTCATAAATTTTTTCGGAATACTCCATGAAATATTTCTGAATTTGACAGAAATATTTCATGAAATATTTCTTGAAAAATTTGCGCATTATTGATTTGAAATATTTTAAGAAATAGTGCAGCAATATTTCTTCGATATTTCAGTGTTATGTTCATACATTTTTTTAAATACTTCATGAAATGTTTTTTAAATATAACAGAAATATTTCATGAAATGTTTCTTGAAACATTTGCGAAAAATTGATTTGAAACATTTCAAGAAATAATGTAACAATATTTCTTGAATATTTCAGTGTCAGATTCAAAAATTTTTTGAAATAAAACATGAAATGTTCCTTTAATATTACAGGAATATTTCATGAAATGTTTTTTGAAAGATTTGTCAAATATTGATTTGAAACATTTCAAGAAATAATGTAACAATATTTTTTGAATATTTTAGTGTTGGATTCAAAAATAGTTTGGAATAAAACATGAAATATTCCTTCAATATTACAGGAATATTTCATGCAATGTTTCTTGAAAGATTGGCGAAATATTGATCGTATACATTTCAAGAAATAATCTAGTAACCTTTCTCAAATATTTCAGTGTTGGATTCAAAAATTGTTTGGAATAAAACATGAAATATTTCTTCAGTATTAGAGGAATATTTCATGCAATGTTTCTTGAAAGATTTGCGAAATATTGATTTGAAACATTTCAAGAAATAATTTAGTAATATTTCTCGAATATTTCGGTGTTGGATCTAAAAATAGTTTGGAATAAAACATGAAATATTCCTTCAATATTACAGGAATATTTCATGCAATGTTTCTTGAAAGATTGGCGAAATATTGATCTGAAACATTTCAAGAAATAATCTAGTAACCTTTCTCAAATATTTCAGTGTTGGATTCAAAAATTGTTTGGAATAAAACATGAAATATTCCTTCAATATTACCGGAATATTTCATGCAATGTTTCTTGAAAGATTGGCGAAATATTGATCGTAAACATTTCAAGAAATAATCTAGTAATCTTTCTCAAATATTTCAGTGTTGGATTCAGAAATTTTTTTGGAATAAAACATGAAATATTCCTTCAATATTACAGGAATATTTCATGCAATGTTTCTTGAAAGATTAGCGAAATATTGATCTGAAACATTTCAAGAAATAATTTAGTAATATTTCTCAAATATTTCAGTGTTGGATTCAGAAATTGTTTGGAATAAAACATGAAATATTCCTTCAATATTACCGGAATATTTCATGCAATGTTTCTTGAAAGATTGGCGAAATATTGATCGTAAACATTTCAAGAAATAATCTAGTAATCTTTCTCAAATATTTCAGTGTTGGATTCAGAAATTTTTTGGAATAAAACATGAAATATTCCTTCAATATTACAGGAATATTTCATGCAATGTTTCTTGAAAGATTAGCGAAATATTGATCTGAAACATTTCAAGAAATAATTTAGTAATATTTCTCAAATATTTCAGTGTTGGATTCAGAAATTGTTTGGAATAAAACATGAAATATTCCTTCAATATTACCGGAATATTTCATGCAATGTTTCTTGAAAGATTGGCGAAATATTGATCGTAAACATTTCAAGAAATAATCTAGTAATCTTTCTCAAATATTTCAGTGTTGGATTCAGAAATTTTTTTGGAATAAAACATGAAATATTCCTTCAATATTACAGGAATATTTCATGCAATGTTTCTTGAAAGATTAGCGAAATATTGATCTGAAACATTTCAAGAAATAATTTAGTAATATTTCTCAAATATTTCAGTGTTGGATTCAGAAATTTTTTTGGAATAAAACATGAAATGTTGCAGCAATATTACAGAAATATTTCAATGAATTATTTCATATTCTTAAACTGTAATATTTCGAAGAAATATTTGTTCATTACTTATTTAATATTTTACTGAAATATTTCATGTAATCTTTTTTTGAAATATTTCATGCTATGTGGGTTATTTTCAACACTACGACGGGTAGTATTAAAAATGATATAAAAAATGTTAAAAGTTATTGAATCAATTAATATTATTATAGTTACTTGTAATTATTTGAAAAATGTTACTATGGTTATATTCAATCCTGTTTAGGTTTATTAAAAAGCATAGCCAAAAAAAAATCATTAAGAGCAGGCCGGATTCGCTGTCCTTGTCTAATTGAGATTTTTGTTATTCACTCAAGTATTAATCGGCGTATCTGCACAAGAAAAAAAAATCTACCGATTTGTTTTTGAGAAAAGTAAGGAACGCGAAAATACTGTAAACATAAACTTTTACTTCGGCGTTCCTTACTTTTCTTAAAAACAAATTGGTAGATTTTTTTTTCTTGTGCATACATATTTGTAATAATTATATCTATTGCGCTTAACCTTCAATCTGCAAGAGAGCGCGGTGGCGTAATGGAAAGAGCTCTTGCCCTTAACGTGGAGGGCATGGGTTCGAATCCTGGCCAGGTACCTCTAACTTTCTTTTCGCAAGAAAATTAGTGTATGTGCCATTTATATCATGACTCTTAAAAATCCGACCTCATTGGGTATCGGTTGATTGTTGGTCACAAATGTGGCTGACCATCCATCGGTAGTCAATGTTTTCGATATGGTGGGTCTGACAGTTTAGCTTGATGTAATGTGTTAAACGGGTACCGGGCTGGACTCCCTCAACTTCACCATATAAAAAAGGTTAATCATATAGAGGACAATATTCTTTATATATTAATTTAAAAAAAAAAAACCTTCAATTTGCAGATACACCGATTAATACTTGAGTAAATAACAAAAAACTCAATTTTTACTCAGTTGGTATCAGATTCTACTCCGGCCTGCTCTTAAGGGGATGTAAAATACCGACATTACGGTTTTCCAAACTTTTTATTCTAAATCAAACTTTTTTAAAAATATCTCTATATTACAACTTTCTATTTTAATTAATAAAAAGCATAATATAGAGATATCTTGGAAAATTTTTGATTAAAGAATAAAAATTTAAGAAACTGCAATGTCGGTAACTACGTATTCAACATATACCGTATTACATCACCTTATGGCGACTTCAGAGGTTAGGCTAAATTTCCATTTCGTAGTTTACAAATTACGCTTTCAATTTATAAAGTATTTTGGATTCATAAGTTTTCCAACATTCTAAGGGTTTTAAAGAATGGTGGAAAATTAAAAGGACTAAAAAATATCATGTATTGAAAGCGTGATTTGTAAACTGAAAAGTGCAACCTAACCTAAATACCAAAATCGCCTTAAACTTGTTATTTTTTCATGAACTTTGAATGAAAATTAGATATCAAACTCAATAAACCTAACCTCAAAATACTATGCATTGAAAGTTTGTTCATAACTTTTTATGTGTAGTATTTTACTAAATTTCTTGAGTTGTTCGCACTCAAGAGTAATCTTATAAAGAGTATAGCCGAATAAACATGTAAAAATGGCCTTAACTCGGATTTCCCTGAAACTTTGCTTATTTTTTAGTCTTGTCAAAAAACTAAAATCCTGGAAGTTTCATATCCCTATGGTTAAAATTGGCTTAATAACCTCAAAAAACGTTTTTTTCGTTTTTTTTTGCTATAATTAGGTTAATTCTTAATGGAACTTCAAAATTCGAAATCAAGGTAAAAGAGGACGATAAAACGCATATATTTAGTGACTATATAAAACCTTACGAGTCTTCAACATAACCTAAACATAAATTTGAAAATTTCAAAATGGCCTGTACATTAACGGTATAAATGCATACTTATTTTTGAGTTTTAGAAACTTTACTTTTCATAAAATCTATCATTCATATTTCCTGCAGACTTTTGTAGGAATGGTGGAAAGTACCTAAAATATCAAAAAACTGAAAATTTTATAGATTTATAGCATTTTAGAAGCTCTTTTGCATTCTGATCATGAAAATAACACCTAATACACGTTCAGCGACCCAAAAAACCCTTGAATATTGATATTTAGTCGGATTTATATCATATTCATCCATAAAATACGAGAATAAGCTTAAAAAAATCATTTTTCGACCAAAAAGACTCCTGTAGTCTTTTTATTATCATCCTAAACTATAATTTCACCACTTCTTTTTCAAAGTAAGCTTCAAAATTTATTCACTGACCAATAACCTCCTTGATACTGATTGTTAATCTTATTCAGTACGATTTTTGGCCGAAAGATATGAAATTAACCTCAAAATATTCACTTAGTGACTAATAATGACCTCAACTATCATTTTTCTGTCGTATTCAAAACAACATATTTGAAAATAAAATATATTGGAGGATTTTAAGAACTTCTCACTGCGATTGTTTATATTGTTCTGTGCGATATTTTGTCAAGCACCATGAAAATATCGCAAAATAATGCGCCAAATAAATTACTAATTTTTTATTCGCTTACTTTTTTTATTCATTATTTTTTTTTATAATTCAGTTTGATTCAGTTTTTAATTTTAAAAATAATTATTTAATAATAATTTGGTGATAAAATATTTTTAAAAAAATTTTGAAAAATAAATTGTGTGTACCGAGGTTTGAACCCACGATCAAAACAAAAAATAATACATGCTTATCAAACCCTCCACAAGTTCAATCACATTTAAATTTTAACTTAAATGATTTTAATTACCTCATATTTTTATATATCACGTTCTTGAATTAAGGGTATGGGTTCAAACCTGGGTACACACAATTTTTTTCTGCAAAATTTTTTTTTAAATATTTCATCACCAAATCATTATTAAGAGGAGGTCGAGTATATCTGTCCTTTTCTAATAAAAGAATTGATTTTTTCACAAAAATTGATAATTGTAGCAAAAAATAAGAAGAAAGCCCCATCTCGTATAATAAAAAGGAAGATTTTCTTTTATGAGGAAAAATTATTTTTATCGCTTCGTTTTTAAGAAAACCTTGAAAAACTGAATCGTCCATCCTAACCTTTATTTTTCAAGTTTTTCAAGGTTTTCTTAAAAACGAAGCGATAAAAATAATTTTTCCTCATCAAAGAAAATCTTCCTTTTTATTATACGAGATGGGGCTATCTCCTTATTTTTTGCTACAATTATTAGTTTTTGAAAAAAAATAGATTCTTTGATTAGAAAAGGATAGAGATATACGACCTGCTCTTAAATAATTATTTTTACACGCTTTTCTTAAGGAGATGTAAAATGGATACTACACCTGTACTTATAAATATTTACTATCTTTTTATTTTATTACAAAATTTTAAGAAAATAAATGCTTTAGCTTGTCGTATGTACGATAAAAATTATTCAGTTAAATTTTGAAATAAATTCATTCATTAGTTTCTCAGAATTTTAGATTTCTTGTACAAAATCTAAAAATTTTAATATATAATATTGGAACCCGAAATTCTGAAAAATTAATGAATGAATTTATTTGAAAATTTAACTGAATAATCTTCATGGTAAATGCTACAAACTAAAGCATTTCTTTTAATCAAGTTTTGCAATATAATGAAAAGATAGGCCAAATTCATGAGTACAGGTGTAGTGTCCGTTTTACATCCCCTTAAGCTTGCTTTTACGTCTGTCTGTGTGTAATCACATCTTGCACGCTCGGTTTGAGACACTTTTTGTCGATGTAAATTTCTGAAATTCGGCACAGACCTTGGTCTCCAATGACAATACAATAATCTGTCCAGGTCGGCGATGACGGGTGTACAAACTCATCTCCGAGGAAGTACAAGTAGGGAGGCTTTCTCTGTGTCAAGACGAGTCAATAGGTTCATGTTCAGTTGATACTTGTACAAAATGCACACACACACGTGTTCAACAAATTACTTATAGAAAATTCAATTTTAACTAAAAAGTAGAATATAAAAATTAAAAAAAACATTTTAAAAACACGCTTTTCAAGAATCACAAATGGAAAAAAAGCAAGTAAAAATACACTAAAAAGTATTGAATAAATTAATTTACTTCCTTGAAATTACTTTTATACAGTTCATTGCAATAATTAAGAGAAAATTTTAAATAATTTAGAGTAAATCCAATTCAGCGCCAACACTTTTCTTTTTAAATTGTTGTAAAATTTTCTCTTAAGAGGAGGTCACGTATCTCTGTCCTTTTCTAATCAATGAAATGATTTTTTTACAAAAACTAATAATTTTATCAAAAAATGAAGAAAAAGCCGCATCTTGTATCAAAAAAAGCAATATTTTCTTTGATAAAAAAAAATTAATTTTATTGCTTCGTTTTCAAGAAAACCTTGAAAAACCAAATTGTCCACCCTAACCTCTACGATTTAAGTTTTTCAAGGTTTTCTTGAAAACGAAGCAATGAAATTAATTCTTTCTTATCAAAGAAAATATTGCTTTTTTTATTACGAGATGCAGCTTTCTCTTCATTTTTTTTGCTAAAGTTGTTAGTTTGAGTAAAAAACTCAATTCTTTGATTAGAAAAGGACAGAGATACGTGACCTCCTCTTAAGGGGATGTGAAATCGACACTACACCTGTACTTGTAAATATTGACTATCTTTTCATTTTATTGCAAAATTTTGAGTAAAAAAATGCATTAGCTTGTAGTATGTACCATAAAGATTATTTTGTTGAATTTTTAAATAAATTCATTCATTAGTTTTTAAGATATTTGGATTCCTGTACAAAATCGAAAAATTTTAATAACTAATTTTGGAACCCAAAATTCTCCATTACTAATGAATGAATTTATTTGAAAATTTAACTAAATAATCATCATGGTACATACTACAAGCTGATGCATTTCTTTTCTGGAAATTCAGAAATAAAATGGAAAGAAAGTTAATATCTATAATAAGTATAGGTGTAGTGTCCGTTTTACATCTCCTTAATTATTGCAATGAACTGTGTAAAAGTAATTTCAAGGAAGTAAATTAATTTATTTAATACTTTTTAGTGTATTTTTAGAAGCTTTTTTTCCATTTGTGATTCTTGAAAAGCGTGTTTTTAAAATATTTTTTTTAAAAGTTTTATTAAAATTAAAAACTGAATTTAACTGAATTATAAAGAAAAATAATGAATAACAAATAGTAAGCAAATAAAACATTAGTAATTTAAAAATTAAGAGCAGGCCGGATTCGCTGTCCTTGTCTAATTGAGATTTTCGTTATTTACTCAAGTATTAATCGGTGTATCTGCAAATTGAAGGTTAAGCGCAATAGATATTATTATTACAAATATGTATGCACAAGAAAACAAAAATCTACCGATTTGTTTTTGAGAAAAGTAAGGAACGCGAAAATATTATAAACATAAACTTTCACCTCGGCGTTCCTTACTTTTCTCAAAAACAAAGCGGTAGAATTTTTTTTTCTTGTGCATAAATGTTTATTATACTAATATCTATTGCGCTTAACCTTTAATTTGAAGATGCACTAAATAATAGTTGAGTAAATAACAAAAAACTCAATTGCTACTCGGTCGGTATCAGGTTCTACTCCGGCCTGCTGTTAACAATTTTTTTAATAATTCAGAGACTGCTATATACCGACACAGATACCTGTTTTATCGACTCTATTTAAAATTTATTTTTTTTAAAAACTAGTTACTGGAGGCAGAAATTAAAAGATGGTTTCGATGCGTATAATAAATAGCAATATTTTCTCTGATAAGAATAAATTAATTTTATCGCTTCGTTTTCTAGATTCTATCTATTTTCGATCTATTTTACTACGTTTTTATTCTTCCTCTAATCTCTAATTTCATAAGTTATTCCAACTTTTCTCGAAAATGAAGCGATGAAATTAACCTATCTTTATAAAAGAAAGTATCAATTTTCATCACAAATCGAAACTATCTCTTCATTTCTGCCTTTATCTGCTAGTTTTTGGAAAAAAAATAATTTTATAATCAGAAAAGGACAGAGAGATACGGCGGCCTCTTAAATCATATTCCAAGTTTAATAAAGATAATATTTTTTTCGCTATGGACAAAAATAGCAGACTAATTTATTTTCAGTTTCAGATTGCATAAATGTGCATATTTTTGTAAATTATTGTTACGTTCTTGTGTTATGTAATCATTGCTCTTATTTTTTAATTTGAACACTTAATACCGTAAAGAACGGGATTCTTATCAGGGCATGATTTTTTTTTATATAATCAGAAACTACATCTTCTACGGTAACACTTACAAATATAAACTACAGAGCTATCCCGCACAGCATGAAATGTTTTGAAATATTTCAAAAATATTTCAAACGTTTTATACTGTGTGGAGTTCATCTGCTTGCTTGTACTCCAACACAAGCTCGGCTCGCTAATGTATCTTTAAAATAGTAAAATATTTTAGTAATATTACATTACTATTTCGATGTTAATTACTTTCAAATAATGCTGTAGCACAACATGAAACATTTTTGCTGGCTAGGCGCATTATTTGGCGATATTTTGGTGGTACTCGACAAAACATCGCACTGAACAATATAAACAATCTCAGTAAGAAGCTCTTAGAATCCATCAATATGTTTTCGAGGTTATTTCAAAGAAATCATATAAAGAATTGTTTTGAATACGTCAGAAAAATGATAGTTGAACTCATTTTTAGTCACTATATGCATTTTTTGAGATTAATTTTATATCTTTCGACCAAAAATTGTGCTAAATAAGATTAAAAATCAGTACCAAGGAAGTTATTGGTCAGTGAATAAATTTTCAAGGTTACTTTGAAGATGACGTGGTAAAATTACAGTTTGAGATGGCAATAAAAAGATTACAGGAGTCTTTTTGGTCGGGAAACGATTTTTTTAAGGTTGTATGGGCTATACAGTCTGTGTCAAAAGTTAGTTTTTTTTAGAAAATTGTCTATATTTTTCGGTGGAAAGTAATTATTCAATTTATAGCTTAGTCACTTATTAGATAATATTAAAACAATCATTTTAAACTTTGTTTCATTTAAATATAATGAATTATTAAAGAGTTATAACATTTTAAAGTTCATAAATTTTACACAAATCTAACGCAATCATAAATAATAATGCCAAACTTTCAAAAATGATTTTATTTGAGTGCAACAAAGTTTATTTTGTTCAGTTTAAAATTTAGAATCTATTGACAAGGATGGAATTTTTATTTTTATTTTTTATTAAAATTTATTGCAAATTTTCTGCGAAAAAATGTATATGTCTCAGACGGTACTTACTGTTTTATCATAGAAAATTAGCAATAAATTTTAATAAAAAATGAAAATAAAAATTCCATCCTCGTCAATAGATTCTAAATTTTAAACTAGACAAAATAAACTTTGTTGCAGTCAAATAAAATCATTTTTGAAAGTTTGGCATTATTATTTATGATTGCGTTAGATTTGTGTAAAATTTATGAACTTCAAAATGTTATAACTCTTCAATAATTCATTATATTTAAATGAAACAAAGTTTAAAATGATTGTTTTAATATTATCTAATAAATTACTAAGCTATAAATTGAATAATTACTTTCCACCGAAAAATATAGACGATTTTCTAAAAAAAACTAACTTTTAACACAGACTGTATAGCCCATACAACCTTAAGCTTATTCTGGTATTTTATGGATACATATGATATACACTGCCGTCCGGTTGCTTTTGCCCACCCTAGAGTAAAATTAATTAAAATAAAAAGTCTTATATCTCTGGAACTAATGATCACATCTTCAAAATCCAAACGGCGTTTAAAAGATTGATAAAAAACCTTTGAAATACAGTAAGTCCGGTATGAAAAAAGTCATTTTCTAATTGCTTATAACAATGTAAAAAAAAATTTTTTTTACTAATTTTTTTTGCCCACATAAAAATGAATGCCATTTTTATGGAAATTATGATATTGAAAAAAAAACCAAATGGGCTTTAAAACTCTAATAGTCCTCTTCAAAATGAGCTAAGTAAAATGTCTCTATGACTCTTTAAACCACAGTTATGGTGATTTTTTGAAACAAAAGACCTATTTTTTCAACCATGATTATCTCATAAACTGAGAAAGATAGAAAATTTTGTATTAAAGAAAAAATGTTTCATTTTTAGTCCAGAATACACATATTTAGTAACCAATAAGTTTCGGGAGAAAAATTTTTTTTTTTCTAATTTTTTTAGGGAAATTTCATGAAAAATTAGTAAAAATTTTTAATTAAACGAGTAAAAAAAATTTTTCTCCCGAAACTTATTGGTCACTAAATATATGTATTCTAGACTAAAAATGAAACATTTTTTCTTTAATACAAAATTTTCTATCTTTCTTAGTTTATGAGATAATCATGGTTGAAAAAATAGGTCTTTTTTATCGAAAAATCACCATAACTGTAGTTTAAAAAGTCATAGAAACATTTCACTTAGCTCATTTTAAAGAGGTCTATTAAAGTTTTAAAGCCCATTTGGTTTTTTTTCGATATCATAATTTCCATAAAAATGGCATTCATTTTTATGTAGGCAAAAAAAATTAGTAAAAAAAATTTTTTTTTACATTGTTATAAGCAATTAGAAAATGACTTTTTTCATACCGGACTTACTTGATTTCAAAGATTTTTTATCAATCTTTCAAACGCCGTTTGGATTTTGAAGATGCGATCATTAGTTCCAGAGATATAAAACTTTTTATTTTAATTAATTTTACTCTGGGGTGGGCAAAAGCAACCGGCTGGCAGTGTAAATCCGACTGAATATCGATATTTAGGAGATTTTTTGGTCGCTGAACGTATATTTGGTGTTATTTTCATGATCTGAATGCAATAGAGCCTCTAAAATGCTATAAATCAATAAAATTTTCAGTTTTTTGATATTTTAGGTACTTTCCACCATTCCTACAAAAGTCTGCAGGAAATATGAATGATAGATTTTATGAAAAGTAAAGTTTCTAAAATTCAAAAATAAGTATGCATTCATACCGTTAATGTACAGGCCAATTTGAAATTTTCAAATTTATTTTTAGGTTATGTTTGTGACTCGTAAGGTTTTACATAGTCACTGAATATGTGCGTTTTATTGTCCTCTTTTATCTCGATTTCGAATTTTGAAGATCCATTAAGAATTCACCTAATTATAGCAAAAAAACCGAAAAACACGTTTTTTGAGGTTATGAAGCCAATTTTGACCATAGGGATCTGAAACTTTCAGGATTTTAGTTTTTTGACAAGATAAAAAAATAAGCAAAGTTTCAGGAAAATCTGAGTTAAGGCCATTTTTACATGCTTATCGGCTATACTCTTTTCTTTCTGTAGTGAAAGAATATGATTTGACGCACCGTTTACTCATGAACTTTGAATACAAATATTATTAGAAGGGGATAACTACGATATCCTCTTAAGAGGACGTTCGATCTCTCTATCCTTTTCTAATTAAAAAATGTAGGTTTCTGGAAAAACTAGTGATTATTGATAAAAATTAAGAATTGTCCGCAACTTGTACAGTAAAAAGTAATATTTTTTCTAATAAGAACAAATTAATTTTGATGCTTTGTTTTCAAGAAAAGTTTAACATACTTAAAAAATCATATTCTCTAGCCTAATTTATGATTTTTTAAGTATGTCAAACTTTTCTTGAAAATAAAGCATCTAAGTTAATTTGTCCTTATCAGAAAAAATATTGTTTTTTTCTGTACAAGTTGCGGACAACTCTTAATTTTTATCAATAATCACCAGTTTTTCCAAAAACCTACATTTTTTAAATAAAAAAGGATGGAGAGATCTAGCGTCCTCTTAATCGAGTTTTTTTGCTACAAAGAAAAAATTTGTAAGATTAAACTCTAGTGCGGACAACTCAAGAAATTCACCAAAATATTATACATATAAAGTTATAATAAAAACTTTCAACGCAATCGTAATTTCTGCAAATTTTCAAGTAGTCTTATCAACTAATTTTTTTATATGTGCTCACTCAAAGTCTGCGTGTTTTGTATCTCATAGTAGTGAAAAGATAAACTTTAAGTGAGCATAACAGCAGGCCGGAGTAGAACCTGATACCGACCGAGTAACAATTGAGTTGTTTGTTATTTACTCAAGTATTAATCGGTGTATCTGCAAATTGAAGGTTAAGCGCAATAGATATTATTATTACAAATATTTATGCACAAGAAAAAAAAAATCTATCGCTTTGTTTTTGAGAAAAGTAAGGAACGCCGAAGTAAAAGATTATGTTTATAATATTTTCGCGTTCCTTACTTTTCTCAAAAAAAAGCGATAGATTTTTTTTTCTTGTGCATAAATATTTGTAATGATAATATCTATTGCGCTTAACCTTCAATTTGCAGATACACCGATTAATACTTGAGTAAATAACAAAAATGATAATTAGACAAGGACAGCGAATCCGGCCTGCTCATAAATAATAAAATCAGTCAATAAGGCTAACTACAAATTTGCAGAGATTTTTATCCAGGTATAAATTATTGTTTTTCAAAATATTGAAGAATTTTTCAAACTTTTGATTTTTATGAACAACAAACTATAGCAAATTATAACTAGCACATGAGACTCCTTAACAAAACTTATTGTATTAATATAGCTTTAGTACGGACAAGTCATTATATTTGTTTAATTTATGAATTTAAAAAGATATTGATAAAATAAAAAAAGCAAAACTCGATTGCTGCAGCTCCGACATCCCGGCGACTACGGAGGTTAGGCTAAATTTTCATTTCGTAGTTTACAAATTACGCTTAAAATTTCTTGGATTTGTAAGTTTTCCACCATTCTGTGGGTATCAAAAAATGGTGGAAAATTAAAAAATCCAAAAAATTTCATGTATTAAAAGCATGATTTGTAAACTAAAAAATAAAACCTAACCTAAATTCCGAAGTCGCCTTAAGAGAATATAAAACACTAACATTGCAGTTTTCCACATTTTTTTATCAATCCAAAAGTTTTAATAATATCTTTATATTAAAATCTTCCGTTTTAAGAGGAGGTCATGTATCTCTGTTCTTTTCTAATCAAAGAATTATTTTTTTGCTAAAACTAATAATTTTAGCAAAAAATAAAGAGAAAGCCGCATCTCGTATCAAAAAAGCAAAATTTTCTTCAATAAGAAAGAATTGATTTTATCGCTTCGTTTTCAAGAAAACCTCAAAAACCGAATTGTCTACCTAAGAAGAGGTGAGATATCTCCGTCCTTTTTCAATCAAAGAATCAATATTTCGCCAAAACTTATAACTTCAGCAAGAAATAAAGAGGAAGCCGCATCTCGTATCAAATAAAGCAAAATTTTCTTTGATAAGAAAGAATTAATTTTATTGCTATGTTTTCAAGAAAACCTTGAAAAACTAAATTGTTTATCTTAACCTTATGTTTTGAGTTTCTTAAAGTTTTCTTAAAAACTAAGCGATGAAATTAATTTTTTTACATTAATGAAAATATTTCTTTTTTTGATACAAGATGCGGCTTTCTCTTTAGATTCTGCTGAAATTATTAGTTTTTGTAAAAAAATCAATTCTTTGATTAGAAAAGGACAGACCTACTCGACCTCCTCTTAATTGATAAAAAGCATAATATAAAGACATTTCGAAAAATTTTTAAATAAAGATTAAAAATTCGGAAAATTGCAATGTCGGTAACTATGTATGAATCGTATACCCTATGACATCACCTGAAGAGGATGTAAAAGAACATACGATATATACATAGTTACCGACATTGCGAGCAGGCCGGATACGCTATCCTTGTATAATTAAGTTTTTAGTTATTCATTTAAGTATTAATCGATGTATCTGCTAATTAAAGGTTGAGCGCAATAGATATTATTATTATGAATATTTACGCGCAAGAAAAAAAATAACGCGAAAATATTATAAACATAAACTTTTACTTCGGCGTTCCTTACTTTTCTCAAAAACAAAGTGGGAGAATTTTTTTTTCTTGTACATAGATGTTCATAATAATAATATCTATTGCGTATCTGCGAATTGAAGGTTAGGCGCAATAGATATTATTATTACAAATATGTATGCACAAGAAAAAAAAAATCTACCACTTTGTTTTTGAGAAAAGTAAGGAATACTAAAGTAAAAGGTTATGTTTATGATATATTTTTGTTCCTTAATTTTCTCAAAAACAATGCGGTGGAATTGTTTTCTTGTGCGTAAATATTAATAATAATACCTGTTGCGCTCAACCTCCAATTTGCAGATACATCGATTAATACTTGAGTAAATAACAAAAAACTCAATTTGACAAAGACAGCGAACCCGGCCTGTTCTTAAAAAATATTCCGAAATATCTCTATATTAGGCTTTTTATTAGTAAAAATAGAAGGTTGTAATATAGAAATATTTTAAAAACTTTCATAAAGAATCAAAAATTTGGAAAACTGTAATGTCAGTATTTTATATTCCCTTAAATTTTTAAGTAAATTGATTAAATAATTACCGAGAATTTTGGGTTAAAACCAAAAAATATTAAAATATTTGAGGCTATAAAAATAATAATTATTACTAGAACCCAACAATTGAATTCAATATTAATCACGATATTTATTACAAACTAATGTATCTCTTTTTCTGGAATTTTGCTATAAAATAAAAAGATTGTAAATATTTCAGAGTACTGTTGAAGTGTCCGTTTTACATCACCTTAAACAAATGTCAAGACATATAAATTAGTAATTCATCTGTAGTTTTCTGTTTTTTTAATTTACGACCAATAAAACTGGAGATACTTCTGTTTGAAAAATTATCATTTTTCCAAAATTTTTGCATAACACTGTACAAAACTGAATAATTAAATACGTAAATTTAAGTTATGAAGATAGTTTTTATAAAAAAGTACATATTTTATTTGTGAATTCGACGAAAATTGTTATTTGGAAGTACACATAAATTTTAGGTTTTCAAAAAATTTCATGTTATTTTTACGTATTTATGTGTAAATTTTTGACACCAATTTTTTTACAAAATCCAATTTTGCCGAATCACACATTTTTTAAAGTGTACAGTCAAAAATATTCATAAAATAAAATCTTAATTTCAAAATTTTAGATATTGGTAATAACGTATCATATTTTCATATATATATATATATATATATATATATATATATATATATATATATATATATATATATATATATATATATATATATATATATATATGATACATATGAACACACACATAATTATCTACATTCGTCAAAAATATAAAATTATTTATACTAACTTTATTTTTTAAAATTCTACAACTTCATAAATAATAATTGTCATTATAGTGAACTATTCAAATTGATTATTCAAAAATTTTTTGACAGTATTTTTTTTAGAGATTACAGAAAAATTATGAATGGCTTATATATATACATATATATATATATATATATATATGCAGAATCGATCGAATACCGCGCTAATATCTACGTCACAACCAACGACGTCACTGGAGAACCGGCTGTAGCAGCTAGTATGAAGCAAGAGTATTATTCTGTGGGAGGTGTACATTAAAAAGTAGGAGAAAAAACCCCCTCTTCCGTAAAGAAAATAAGCGGGAGTAGATTTCAGAATAGAAATAAAAGGGAGTTAAGAAAAGAGGGGAATTGACGTTGTCAAGAACGTGGAGACAAGTAGAAAAAAAGGAGAAGATAAGAGAGAACTTACTAGTACACACAACGATACTTACACAGACGCACGCGTGCGCGGATTGATATAAACAGCGTCTATTGGCTGGCAGCTGCTCAGCGTTTCCAAATATGGGACAGTCTTGATGGTCCATTCATAAAACTACGGGGCGCGCCGTCGTTTACTTCAGTCTGTGTGTGACCCCCACGCATTTAATGTTATTGGTATCGTACATAGCACCTCAGTCACGCACGCACGCGACCATGCGTTTGTCTGAATGTTCTTATTATTAAAACTTATTTCATGTGCATAACTTTAAAAAAATGAAATTATGTTAAAGTTTAAGTGTCATTTATGTTTTTTATTTAAAAATTAAGTTAAATAAAGCTTTTCATAAACTATTCAATATTATGAATTCGAGAACTTTGAGTTGATTAAAAAATGTAGTGTAATTAAGATATTTTCAAATAATAAAAGAAGAGATTGGAATGAAATCTGTTTAAAAATTATTTTAAGTTTTTTTCAAAATTTGTTAAAAATTAATAAAATATTTATCTAAATTATGACGATGGATGGTATGGAAGTAATAGGCTCTCAGCCCCATGCTGCAACCACTAGCCCGTTTTTACTGTCATCACCACCTATCGGTCATCATCATGCTACTTTTAATTTGCAAGCAGTGCAGTTAAGCTTTGATGCATGTTTAACATATAATACTTCAACAGCTTGTGGTTCTAATAATACTGGTTGTATTGGTAGCGTTAATTTTCTCTCTACAACGTCACCTTCAACTTCTATAGCTGCAGTAGCTTCAGCTTCGGTACCAGGAGCAATAGCAGCATCTACTGTAACATCATTAAGCTCTAAATCTATTCCAACATTGACTTTGGCTACCTTGCCTATTCATCAACAATGCATTACACAAGGCTCTATAGATCATCGCCAAGTACATGATCATGTTCAATCCCAGAATTCAAAAAAAGGTCTGGAAATAGAAAACAGACCCCTTGATGATCAAACAGATAATAAAAAACGTCTTGTACATCGTACAAGTTGTGCTGACACTAATAAACAATGTTCTATTGACTGTAGAAATGATACTCAAAACTCTGATGAAAAAGATAAACCCGGTGATTTAAATACACCAGTGACAACTAGTAGTGATTTGCCATCATTTTTTGGTCCCGCTGCACTTGTGGAGCCACCGCCTATATCAGGTATTATTTAAACATCAAAAAAACGTAATGTAAATCTTTAAAAATCTTATAAATTAAAAAAATTCTTAAGACATAATCTTTTAAATTTGATTAAGAATGTTTTGTGCATGATCGTTTATACATATAAAAAGATATTTATATTTGTATTGAAAAATATATATATTTAAAACTATATTATAATGCATCATCCCACATTAAATTTTTGCATAGGTTGTATTTTTACATTTAAAATAAGTTACATTTTTTCTATCTTAAATATTCAATTTATTTTATTAATCAATAGAATCGAATAAATATTAATCAATGAAACTCGTTAAAAGTAAAAATTAATACTTCATCCAATAAATTTATTAAAAATTTTTTAAATGTATGCTGAAAAAAAGAAATTTTACTTCACATATGATTATTTTTTAATTAACAGATTTTTAAAATTATATTGTTTTGCATGAAATAAATGTGAAAATAGAGTATTTTTTCACATGTTTTTTTTATAATTTTTCGATTCGCAATTCATGACGTCGATTATTTGAGAATATACCCGGCTAATGTCGAACATGTTGAGTCGGATCAATACTTGACGACCCCGACATTCAGAAAACTTCCTCCCCTCTTCATGAACTACCCTCTCCAACATTTTGCATTCATTCATGCTTCTTCCACTTTCACTTTCTATATCATGTTTAATTCATTTTAATAGAAGGAACACTGATAATTAAAAAGATGAACTTATATAAGTTCTCACGTATGTGTGCGTGCGTGTGCGCGCGCGTGAATGTATACATAGATTTTAAGTTCACAATGAATAAACACATACACATTTTATTAAGGGGATGTAAAACGGACACTACACCTGTACTCATAAATTTGGTCTTTTGTTTCATTTTATTGCAAAACTTGAGGAAAAGAAATGCTTCAGGTTGTAGAATTCACCATGAAGATTATTCAGTTAAATTTTCAAATAAACTCATTCATTAGTTTTTCAAAATTTTAAGTTCCAATATTATGTATTAGAATTTGTAGATTTTGTACAAGAAATCTAAAATTCTGAAAAACTAATGAATGAATTTATTTAAAAACTTAACTGAATAATCTTCATGATACATACTACAAGCTAATGTATTTCTTTTCTTAAATATTTTGCAATAAAATAAAAAGATAGTCAAGTTTTATGAGTACAGGTGTAGTGTCCGTTTTACATCTGCTTAAGGGGATGTAAAATGGACACTAAACCTGTACTAATAAATATTGACTATCTTTCCATTTTATTGCGAAATTTTCAGTATAAACAAATGCATTAGCTTGTAGAACGTACCATGAAGATTATTCAGTTAAATTTTCAAATAAATACATTCATTAGTTATTGAGAATTTTGGGTTCCAAAATTTATTTATTAAAATTTTTCGATTTCGTACAGGAATTCAAATATCTTAAGAACTAATGAATGAATTTATTTGAAAATTTATCTAATTTTAATCATTATGGTAAGTACTACAAGCTAATGCATTTCTTTTTTGGAAATTCAGCAATAAAATAGAAAGGAAGTTAATATCTGTAAGTATAGGTGTAGTGTCTGTTAGACATCTCCTTAAATTTGAATTTTTCATGCTTAGGGGAGAACGGAGTCAATACACACTTTTCACCTTTTTAATATTTTAATATTTCTACTAAAATACTAAGTTTAACCAAGAGTAGATCGGATTCCCTGTTTTTGTTTAATTGATTTTTTGTTATTTACTCAAGTAATTGTTGTATAATTCAAATCTGAGCCGAATGGATATTATTATCATAAATATTTATACACAAGAAAGTATTTTTTGCAGTATTTTTGAGAAAAGTAAGGAAGGTTGAAGTAAGAAATCATGTTTTTAATATTTTTACGTTCCTTACTTTTTTCACAAACAATGCAATAGAGCTTTTTTCTATACTGTAAAAATTTTTGTGTAATTTGTCAATTTTTTTTTTCTACAAACATTTTTTGTAACTTTAAAAATTTTCTGTACTTTTAAAACGAAGACAAAAATTTTTGTAAAATCTAAATACAGAGTGTACTTGCTGTCTTAACATTATTATAATCTTTATATTTTAACACGAATAAATTTGTAAAATTCACACTTTTTATTATTTATAAGTTTTTGTGTTATTAAAATTTTTACTTTGAAATATACACAAAAATTATTTGTAAATTTTAACACAGAAAAATTTGTATTTCATCTGTAATATTTATGCGTGTTAATATTAAAAAAAATTTTTACAGAGTAGTGTATGAATATTCATAATAATAATATTTATGGCACTGAACTTTCAATTTGCAGTATATATATATATATATATATATATATATATATATATATATATATATATATATATATTGTTATAACGATCAATATTTGAGTAAATAGCCAAAAACTCAATCTGCCAAGGACAATTCTGCTCTTAAGAATATATATATATATATATATATATATATATATATATATATATATATATATATATATATATATATATGTATATATATATATATAAATATAATAGTTATATGCGTAACTTGGGCGTACGAAGGATGAATATGGACAAGGCTAATATTTATCAATTGAGTACACTGAGAAAAATTTCTGCATAAAGTTTACTATAAACATATATAAAATTACTATTTAATATAGTAATGCTGTGACATACTCGCTTTGTAAGAAAAATTACTATTTCATACAGTAAATTTTGATTCAGCAGATAATGTATAGAAAAAAATATTTAGTCGTTTATTTTTTTATCCCGAATTATTATTTATTTATTTATTATATCCCTGGTAGAAACTTGTCGATATTTTCTAGCTTGTAATAAAGAAAATAACTAGATTCGTTAGATAGAATTAATGCGGTAATTCATACAAGTCCTGGTTGAAATCCCAGTAAGAGTGCATTTATATAACTAATCAGCGATGCCGAAAGTGACAGCGTTAGGGAGGGAAATTCAAAAATGTTTTTAAAAAAAGTATTAAAAAAAATAGTTTTTACAATTTGATAATTAACAAATAATTCTAAAAAACAAAGTTACTATAGCAAAATTAATTTTTTTTCATTATTTACATAGAGTTTCAAAAATTTTTTTGAGTTTCAAAAATTAATTTTTTTATAGTAACTTTGTTTTTTAGAATTATTTATTAAGAGGAGGTCGCGTATCTCTGTCCTTTTCTAATCAAAGAAATGATTTTTTTACAAAGACTAATAACTTTATCAAAAAATGAAGAGAAAGCCGCATCTTGTATCAAAAAAGCAATATTTTCTTTGATAAGAAAAAATTAATTTTATTGCTTCGTTCTCAAGAAAACCTTGAAAAATCAAATTGTCCACCCTAACCTCTATGATTTAAGTTTTTCAAGGTTTTCTTGAAAACGAAGCAATAAAATTAATTTTTTCTTATCAAAGAAAATATTGCTTTTTTTGATACAAGATGCGGCTTTCTCTTCATTTTTTGATAAAGTTATTAGTCTTTGTAAAAAAATCATTTCTTTGATTAGAAAAGGACAGAGATACGTGACCTCCTCTTAATTATCAAATTGTAAAAACTATTTTTTTTAATACTTTTTTTTAAAACATTTTTGAATTTCCCTCCCTAACGCTATCACTTTCATCCGAACGTTGTTTTATTATGTTAACCTCAAAATGTATCATGGATTAACAAGAAACATTTTGAAGCATATAAAATTGAACAAATTGAAAGAGAAAGTAAAATTTGTTAAGCAAATATAATAGTTTCAAAGAATAAAAAAGAAAATTAGTGGAAAAAAATAAAGAAGAAATTTTGTATACTTATGATCATGCACAAATGCATGTGTTATTCTATATGTTCGGAGTGCATTTTTTCTCCTTACCTGAATTTCAACTAGAAATTCATACAAAATGCATGTCGCTATTAGTAGTATTTCTAGTCGGATTTATAAATTAGATTCTACCGATATTGAAAAGTTCTAGGCGAAATTCAGTTGTAAACCCAGCAGCGATTCTACCAGGGATCCGAAACAACTTTTTTGAATTTTGAAATTTTTTTTTTTATTTATTATATTAATTTAAATAATATTTGAAAGAAAACAGACAAAAAATCTCACCTTGATTGGGATCGAACCGCAGATCGCGAGAATGAGAAGTGTGAACGCTACCGACTGTGCCATGCTAACACGGTAAGCGAGATACACCGAATCGTCTTCATATGTTATAGAGGATACTTTGAATTTAGTTGAAAATTTTGAAGTTAAGATTTCGAATTAAAAATCAGATGAATCGAGTATACTATATAAAATAAAATTTTTTACAATATGATCCAAGGATTTTATGCTTTTCGATTTTACATTATTATTTACTATCAAGGAAGTGAATTTTGGTATCCTTATAGATAGAATTAAAAGATTTATCAACAAAATTTACTAACTTATGTAGTTAAAATTATTTCTACAATTTTTACTATATTATGTACACTGAAAAATAAGTGGGAAAGAAGCACTACCATCGGTAACGAAACTATACTCTTTTCGTTTCGTGCGCACAGAGTGCCACTGCGGGAAAACAGTGGTGCCACTGTGGGACGAGAGGAGTACTTCGCATGACGCCAAACGAAATCCCACGTGAGTGAGAATACACATGCACAACAAAAAGAGCTGTTAGCTTCGACAGTGGGGCGCCACGTTCCCCACGGGAGAAAGCATTAGCATTCTTATGGTTTCGTGGAGCAGAAGTACTTCGAGGGACTCGTGGACTACCACTTATTTTTCAGTGTAGCAATTTATGTTAAATATCAATACTACTTTTTCATGTGTTTTTGATTAAAAAATATTACATACATAAGAATTATTTGTCGAAATGAAGTAATATTCCTCATAAAACGAGTATGTCACAATATTACTATATTATATAGTAATTTTACATATTTTTGCAGTAAACTTTATAAGACATTTTTCTCAGTGTAGTACTGCTCAATCCACAAATATTAGCCTCGTCCATATTCATCCTTCGTACGGTTACGTATGTAACTATTTATATATATATATATATATATATATATATATATATATATATATATATATATTCTTAAGAGCAGAATTGTCCTTGGCTGGTTGAGTTTTTGGCTATTTACTCAAATATTGATCGTTAGAATTTTATAATTTTTTGATAATATGTCAAAATCAGTTGCTATCGCTCTTACATTTGTTTTTCATTTGTAAACATGAATCTTTAATTTTTTCGCATCGCTGTTCGCATAACCCAAAATTTTTAATGTCCAAGTCAGCAGTGAGCATAGGCGCGCTCGCGTCATACGGTCTACCTAAATTGACTAGTCTGAACACATATAATCCATGCGACCCCGGGTTCGTATGGAAAACTTCTATACGTCACTGCCCTGCTAGAAATGACTTATTAAAATCAATTTAAAAAACTTAATGGATTTGAATAAGATATCTTGATACCGATTATGACATATAAAATTCATAAAATTAGAAATGTCAATTAAAATCAATTAATTTATCCCGCTCATGTATAAGTAGAAGTAGTCAACTATAACTGATTAGTATTAAAATATCTATTTCTGTAGAATATCGAATTATATTAATTTTAAATGTAGAATGAGGTATTAAGACTCTACACTTGCATTCTATAAAACTATATATTTAAGGGAATGTAAAATACCGACATTACAGTTTTTCAATTTTTTTTATTCTTAATCCAAAAGTTTTAAAAATATCTCTATATTACAGCCTTCCATTTTTACTAATAAAAAGCCTAATATAGAGATATTTCGGAAAATTTTTGAATAAATATTAAATATTTGAAAAACTGCAATGACGCTAACTATGCATATATCATATACCCTATTACATCCCCTAATTGCAACTAATTGTATTTTCTTTGAATTATTTTTGTTGATGATGAAAACCGATGTTTATAGACTTTTATGGCTAAAAATCGAATTAAAAGTGATAGTTTTTTTTATCGAATTTAATAGCCATATATCGTATAGGAATAAATTCGGTCGTTAGCTAAATCAATTTCAATCAGTTTTCATCGTGTTATCATATTGAAGCTAATCCTTTTTAATCGAGTTTAATAGATTCGTATCATTTTTCATAGGAACATGTTTGGTTGATAGCCAGGTTGATTCAAATCTATTCCTATCATACTAAATTGTATTAAAAACAATAGCATAATCAAGTTTGATAGATTTGTATTGTATTTATTAGGGATAAGTACGGTTGATAGCTAAGTTAATCCCAATCGATTTTCATCGCAGAAGATCGAATCAACAGTGATAGTTTTTTATCGAGTTTAAGAGGAGGTCGAGTATATCTGTCCTTTTCTAATCAAAGAATTGATTTTTTCACAAAAATTAATAATTGTAGCAAAAAATAAGAAGAAAGCCCCATCTCGTATAATAAAAAGCAAGATTCTCTTTTGTGAGGAAAAATTATTTTTATCGCTTCGTTTTTAAGAAAACCTTGAAAAACTGAATTGTCCATCCTAACCCCTATTTTTTAAGTTTTTCAAGGTTTTCTTCAAAACGAATCGATAAAAATAATTTTTCCTCATCAAAGAAGATCTTGCTTTTTATTATACGAGATGGGGCTATCTCCTTATTTTTTGCTACAATTATTAGTTTTTGCAGAAAAATTAATTCTTTGATTAGAAAAGGACAGAGATATACGACCTGCTCTTAATGGCTATTTATCATATTAAAGAGGAGGTCACGTATCTCCGTCCTTTTCTAATCAAAGAATTCATTTTTTGCAAAAACTAATAACTTTAGCGAAAAATGAAGAGAAAGCCGCATCTCATATCGAAAAAAACAAAGTTTTCTTTAATCAGAAAGAATTAATTTTATTGCTTCAATTTCAAGAAAACCTTGAAAAACCAAATTGTTTACCCTTACCTCTGTTTTAAGTTTTTCAAGGTTTTCTTAAAAACGAAGCGATAAAATCAATTCTTTCTTATCAATGAAAATATTGCTTTTTTTGAGACGAGATGCGGCTTTCTCTTTATTTTTTGCTAAAATTATCAGTTTTTGTAAGAAAATCAATTCTTTGATTAGAAAAGGTCAGATATACTCGACCCGCTTTTAATAGGAATAAATTCGCTCGATAGCTAAATCAATTCCAATCGATTTTCATCTTATTAAATCGTATTAAGAGGAGGTCACGTATCTCTGTCCTTTTCTAATCAAAGAAATGATTTTTTTACAAAAACTAATAACTTTATCAAAAAATGAAGAGAAAGCCGCATTTTGTATCAGAAAAAGCAATATTTTCTTTGATAAGAAAAAATTAATTTTATTGCTTCGTTCTCAAGAAAACCTTGAAAAACCAAATTGTTCACCCTAACCTCTATGATTTGAGTTTTTCAAGGTTTTCTTGAAAACGAAGCAATAAAATTAATTCTTTCTTATCAAAGAAAATATAGCTTTTTTCATTACGAGATGCGGCTTTCTCTTCATTTTTCGCTAAAGTTATTAGTTTCTGTAAAAAACTCAATTCTTTGATTAGAAAAGGACAGAGATACGTGACCTCCTCTTAAGGTGATGTAATACGGTATATGTTGAATACATAGTTACCGACATTGTAGTTTCCTAAATTTTTAATCTTCATTCAAAAATTTTACGAAATATCTCTATATTATGCTTTTTATTAATTAAAATAAAAGGTTGCAATATAGAGATATTTTTAAAAAAGTTTGATTTAAAATAAAAAGTTTGGAAAACTGTAATATTGGTATTTTACATCTCCTTAAAGCTAATCATTTCTTATCGAGTTTAATAGATTCGTATCATTATTTATAGTATCATAACGTCATTTACATTGGTGCTATATCTATTTATATAGAAATTGTATTAACTTATACCGGCTATAACTTTTGCAATTCATCATACTGTAAAAAACAAAAAAATACGGGTCTTTTATTTTTTCGTATTCTACCTGACGGATACAATGCATATTTTCATGTAAGGACCCAATTGTAAAGCATGTTGATTTACGCTTTAATACTGAATAAATTCATGATACAATTTTTTGGCTATAGGAACTCATTAATTTCAAATTGAATTCGTAGTGAAAAATCACGTAGAATATCATTTGAACAATTCACTATTCAAGTCTATTCTGATTGGAAACATTTGAATCAATATATCCATAGGCAACGATAATACCCGATAGGAATTGATTCATTTTCCAATGTTCAATTCATTCATTTATACCATAAACTCTTTAGTACTAGGAATCCATTGATGTTGATTCGAATTTATGATGAAAAATCTAGATCAATCTAATTTAATATCATACACGATTAAAGTCAATTTAATTTGATCAAAGTTTGATGCTGATTGGATATATTTACATCGATATATTCTTACAATTATTAACCTTTGGACTGCCGGAAAATCAATATTTTGATTTTCCACGTCAAAATATTGATTTTCCGTCAGTCTAAAGGTTGAATTCGATATGAGTTAATGCTTTTTTCAATGTTTAATTAAATTATTGAAACCTATACACATTTTAACATTAGAAGTCTATTTATTTAGATTCCAAATTACTGGAAAAAAATCTAATAAAATCTTATTAAATATTCTTTACCATAAATGTAAATTGACTGATTAAAGTTTTATATTGATTGGAAACTATAAGATGAAAATCCTTATATGCAACACTTGAATTGTATAGCATGTCTATTTCTGCAAAGAATTAACTTTTAGCAAAAACTAATAACTTTAGCAAAAAATAAAGAGAAAGCCTCATCTCGTATCAGGAAAAGCAAAATTTTCTTTAATAAGAAAAAATTAATTTCATTGCTTCGATTTCAAGAAACCCTTGAAAAACGAAATTGTTTACCCTAACCTCTATGTTTTAAGTTTTTCAAGGTTTTCTTGGAAACGAAACAATAAAATTAATTCTTTCTCGTCAAGGAAATATTCATTTTTAAAATTTTTTTACCATCATTTTCTGAAAAATGATTTAAATTTAAACACAGGCGAAAATTTTTTTTTTTTTTATATTTTCAAGCTATAATATTTCCTAGACAAGTACTCAAAACTAAATTGCCAATACACCATTAAAAAGTCCTTACAAATGCGTTTAAAATGAGTGGTCGTAGAGTTCTGTACGACCCTTATTTGTTGAGATACAAAATCTTTAAATTAGTACTTTTTTTCTCAAGGGTGGCTCTTTTTTATTGGACCCCACTATATATATATATATATATATGGATGTATACGAAAAATTGCGAATACGATTTCAGTCTTAAAACAGGCTGAATATATCTTTGTCTAATAACATTTCTCATCATTTATATAAATGCTGTGGGTTGTATAAGAAAAAAGTAAACACAATTTAATGTGAACACATAATTCTTTATGTATTATACATAAAATTTTATGTACAAGCGAATCAGATTTAAGAGCAGGCTGGATTCGCTGTCCTTGTCTAACTGAGATTTTTGTTATTTACTCAAGTATTAATCAGTGTATCTGCAAATTGAAGGTCAAGCGCAATAGATATTATTATTACAAATATTAATGCACAAGAACCCTGATAGAAAATAGACCACTTTAAAATGGTCATTCGTCATTTATTAACCATTTTTTTTTGGCCAATAAATATAATCAAAAACTGATCGAAAGATAGTGAAATAATATATATATATTTTTGCATATAGACATATATCCGTACACATATTCTAGTTTTGATAATTAAAATTAAGATATAATAAATAGATGATTTAAACTTTTAAAATTTAGGTTGATTCAGCCACATAATATTCATTTTTTAATTTATATTAAGGCATTTACGCCTAAATACGCATAGATGTATTAGAAGAGAAAGAGAGAGAGAGACGTTGGCGAACATGTGACTGCGCGTGTTTCCTAACCCTAAAACGCAAAAAAGTTTTCATCATAAAAACTAATTCTAAAATTTTATAGACACGGAAAAAATTGTTCTATTACTGTTATAATTGATGATAGCACCGATATTTCGGGTATTATTATTTTTAGCATTATTATTTATTTAAATAAGTGCGTTTATTTTACGTGTCACAGCGGTTAATTTTTCTGATGCTAGTTGATTATTAGCTGCACTTTTTCTTAAATTATGTTGCGTTAACCTGAAGGCTACTTTAGCCTCAGGACGTCACCTACTTACAGTGACTAAATTGTCTAAATTTTTAATTACGATACTAACTGCATTTTCTGGTAGATGATGTTACGTCAACCTAGAGATCACCTTAGAGACTTGGACATCATCTACAGGAAGTGACTGATATTTCTTAATTTCCAATTATAATACCAGCTGCACTCACCTGTAGATGATGTTATGCCAACCTGGAGGTCACTTTAGTCACCTGGACATCGTCTACAGGAAGTGACTAAAATTTCTGAATATTTAATTTAATTATTAGTTGTACTTCTTCGTAGATGATGTTACGTCAACCTAGATCATCTTTGACACCTGGACATCATCTTCAGGAAGTGGTTTATATTTCTGAATACTTAATTATAATATTAGCTCACCTAGTACTATGTGAATCTAGTATTATAATCGAAAATTCAAAAATATCATTCTCTTCCTGGAAATGATGTCCAGGTGGCCAGGACAACCTCCAGGTCAAGGAAAGATTATTTACGTGTACAATATAAAGATGTAATAATATATCTGGTCAGAAAAGAAATATATTATTCTGATCCCGTAAGAAATACACTATTAATTTGATTTAAAGTGATTATTATCATTCAATTTAATTGTTTTTTAAATAAATAAAGTATATATTTAATAAAATTATTATTTGGTGATTGACTTTATTTTGCTAGTTTTTGACCATTAACCGTCGGTTATTAGCAGATAAACTAATCATTTTCTAGTGATTGTTGGTCAATTATTAACCATTTTTTGAAAAAAATGGTTAAAATATGACCGGTTTATAATGAAAATTTCTACCAGGGAAGAAAAAAATCTATCGCTTTGTTTTTGAGAAAAGTAAGTAGCGCGAAAATATTATAAACATAAACTTTTACTTTGGCGTTACTTACTTTTCTCGAAAACAAAGCGGTAGATTTTTTTTTCTTGTGCATAGATGTTTATAATAATAATATATATTGCGCTCAACATTTAATTTGAAGATACACCGAATAATACTTGAGTAAATAACAAACAACTCAATTGTTACTCGGTCGGTTCTACTCCGGCCTGCCGTTAATGTAATTCTCAACAGAAGAAATTTAATATACTTAGTCAAATTTTAATGTAGAAATGCAATACATTTGTAGCACAAATACATTGAATTTAATACTGTTTAAATTTGCAATTAAAATAATGTACATATATTAATTTTCATTTATTTAAAGGAGGCCGTATTGGGTTTGGAAATTTGCTTGTCAGCGTCATTGCGTGGCCAATCGATAAGCTGTGAGAGAAGGATACTGTTCGAGAATCACATTGATTACATACGAAAATTGTAGTATTTTGTAATTTTTTAATTAAATAGAATAAAAAAAGATTAGAAAATTAGTTTATATAGAAAGAAGGAAACATAGAGAATTTTGGTAGAAAAAGTCACGCATGTTATAGTATTACATAAATAAAACGGTCAAGTTTATAAGAATTTTGACGGCTCTTTCTAGCTGACAATGTTTACATTTTTAACCATTCCGAAGCAGTATCTAACGCTATAACCTATCGCAAAATGAACAACAAAACAATCATCTTTTGTGAATCATTTCAAGTAAATTATGCACTGGACATATATTTACTTCAAAACAATGTCATTGCGTTATATTTAACATAATCAAATAATTACATTTTTATTTATTTTCTTCATAAACAAATTTTACTAATACATAAGATTAAATAGGCTATGCAATATAATCCTTATCTCACAGCTTACCATGAGGGCCACGCGGTGGCGCTGTCAAGCAAATTTCCAAACCCAATAGCTCTGTCCTTATCTAATTTAAATTTTCGTTATTATTAATAAATTAAATATTTTTATGTAAAAGTAAGGGCATAGCCCAATAGATTTCAGGACAAGCAAACGATCCTATTCTATGAAAAAGTATAAAATTTTCATTAATTTTCGAGTGAGGTCTGAAACGGAAAAACAGTTATCGAGTTCAATTGTTTTTACCTTTCAGACCTCACTCAAAAACTAATGAAAATTTTATACTTTTTCATTGAATAAGATCGTTTGCTCGTCCTGAAATTTATTGGGCTATGCCCTTACTTTTGTATAACAATATTTAATTTGTAAATAATAACGAAAATTCAGATTAGACAAGGACAGAGCTATACAGCCTCCTCTTAAAGATTAAACTTTATATGCAACTTTACACTGAGAGAAATTGTATATTAAATATTACAAGAATAAACTAGTAGTCAAGTCACAAACTATGAAACGTGCTCTTTTTTCTCGCGTTTATAGTAAATTTTATTAGGTCCATAGTAAATTTTATTAGGTACACTGGACGGACACTGATTCGCGACCCCATGTTCGTGCCTTTTGAATATGCAGTGGGTCGCGAATCAGTGTCCGTCCAGTATACCTAAAATTATTTACAATGCTATTTTTGAAATATTACAATGTCAACATAGTAAAATTTCGAACGTTTTAATTATTTCGCAAGTTGATTTCCAAGCAAAAGAGAACGATACCAACAGCTGACGATACCGACATATCTTAACCTCAAAAATCCTGATGCTTGACATGTTAAAATTTGTGTCCAACTCCCGCAAGTGGTAAGAGTTGAGTTCACTTACTAGGAGAGTGTCACATCTCCGGATCATGGATTTTGTTCAAACTTGGGGATAAGTTTTCAGATGACAAAATATGCAAAAACCTCAAGTTATAATCACAAACGCTCAATATTTCTCTAGATACAGGCAATTGAAGAAAATCACTAAAAAAGTTACTGGATTTTTAAACATTTATAGCTTTTAAGGGGAATCCTCATACCGACATAGAGTTCTACCTTATCTACATTTAAATTATGAATTCCTATAAAAATTTAACTATTTAAGACTGAAATTCGTAGGAGAGGCACATTCTTAACATGCCAAAGAATTTATTGCAACGTTAAAAGACAATATAAGGATAAAAATAAAGGCGAAAACTGCTTAATACGATTAACTTTTCAATGTAGTTATGAATAATCGTATTATGCAGTTTTTGTCTTCATGTTCACTGTTATTATGTCTTTTAACGTTGCAATGTTTCGGTACGAGCTACCTTAAACTGAAAAATTTATGAATGAAACAAAAATGTAAAAGGTTGTTCTTTAAGTCAAAATGAATATCCTAGAAAAAAATCAAACCTGGTTTCCAGGGAAAATTTCAAGAAAAAACCTTTCAAAAATGCTCTGTTTACCGACCTTTTAACTTTGTTCTTATTACAGATATCCGATTTTCCTACAGTTATAATCGAATATTTATATCTAAAAATTTACTCCCGCTGTGAAAAACTAAATATAAATACTTCATTTAACAAGCTTTTTAATGATATATTGAATGTTATGTGTACCCAGGCATTTTTCAAAGATATTATGAAAAGAATCTGAAAATTTATTGATTTTCGCATGAGAAATTTTTTTGAACAGGAAGTCTGTTTTTCAAGGTTAGCTCGCGCGAAATTCAAAATATTCGAATGAGGATTTCTTAACTAAAATTTTTAAAATATTTATATAATATAAATTTTTAAAATACTAGAATTATCTGGCGCGCTATAGCGCGCACATATCTTTTCTTACATTTCTTTCACATATACTTTTTTGAAAGAAATCATCAATATTATTTGTAATGACCGTATATAAACAACCAAGTCAATATTTATATTTGCAGAAGTGATATTGATTATTTCAATGTTATTATTTTATTATTGATTATAACGTATAGATTATTTATGTATTGTATAAAGATTGATTCCCTATATTTTTATCTTTATTAGTAGATATAAATAAAAATTTAAAAAGCAATAGATTAAGAAAAAAATCAATAAATATTTAAAGTAGTACTATCGTTGGGATTGACGATTTCGAAAAATCTGAGATTGGGCACATAAGTAGATTTTAATTAAAATAAAGCACAGTTAAATTTTGGTTAACTTTCAGAGCATGAGAAAAAAATTATAAGCATTTTAATTTTCATCTTTTAACACGCGCTTTATATCTATATATAGTGTATATATATAGTTATACACGGGCGTGCATTGAGTCTAAGATGTTTATATCGTTCCAAACTCGATACTGAAAAATTTATTCTTTATAGTTCTTTAATTAATTACGTGTTAAATTTGATGAAATTTTGAACCATCAGTAGCTTATAATCAAAAGTTGAAAAAGAATCTGTGTGGTTACCATAAGAGCGCGTGTTAAAAGTGTGAAAATTAAAATGTTTGTCATTTTTTTCTCATGCTCCAAAAGCTTACCAAAATTTAACTACATCTTATTTGAACTTAAATGTACTTATGTACCCGATTTCAGATTTTTCTGAACCGCCAATCCCTTAACGATAGTACTACTATAAGTATCTTCTCAACTAAATAATGCCATAATTTTGAATGACAGTTTGTAAACGATTCACAAAGAAATTTACTTTGTAAATAAAATTTTACAAACTTCTTAATTGTCCCTTAAAAATATAAATACAGCATTGTAAATTTTTGGTAAATATCAGTTATGCCTCTATATTACACATAATTTTAAAACTCAGCACTATTAACAAACTTTCATTACTAAAACACTTTTTGAATTATTCTAATTCACATAATATTTGTGAATAAGAAATTAATTATTTCAATGTGATAATGTAATAATTACAATTTATTATATATATTACAATAAATATCTTTCCATATAATTTTTACTTTACTTATTCCTAATACATTATTTTCTTTTATCAATTACAAAAATATAATTTTCATATTACATGTTTCTTAACAATGTTGAAATTTGCATTGTTGAGATGCAACGAAAACATTTTCTGAATTTTTATATTTAGCTGGAATTGTTAAAATGTTTGTGTAAGGTCATTCTATGATTTTGTAAATGTGAAAATTCAATTTATTGTTACATATAAAATATAAAATACAGTAAATGTCAATTTCGTTGCATCTCAATGATGCAAATTTCAATATCATGTTTTTTACTCAATCATATTATATATTAGATTTTATAATGACTTTTTTTACTATAAATAATACATTATAATTAGGTAAATCTTCAACAATAATTAAAATTATTTTAAACAATAAAAAACAAAAAATTATAATATAATAATCATATAATTGGAAAAGTTTTTCATATCTTTCATCAATAATATCACGAATAGAAGCAAATGTTAGTAATTGGTTCATCAAACAAATTATTACAGTTAATCGATCTTCAAGGTCAAATTCACACATATTACGATGATTAAGTGCTCGTAAAATACGTGGTTTTTCTATCCCAAGTAAAAGAGCAGGATCATCTTGATTTGTATATCCACCTGTAAAAAATTATTTTTTTATTTATCATAGTAAATAAAAAGCTATTAATTTTAATGTTTATTTAAAAAGAGTTTACCTCTTTCAGAATATCTCCACTTAGAAGCTACTTCACTTATACGTCCTCCAGAACTTAAAAGATGTTGCCGCAATATTTCACTCATTTAATAGTAACCTAATGCAAGTTCTGATAATTGACATCCTTGATGAGTTTAACACCAAGTTGATGCCATTGTTGCTAACTTTACAGCTTCTGCCATAGATGATGCTTTTTGATCAGCAATATTATCACAAGCTGTTTCAGATGCACCTGCGTGAATTTCATCTTCTTCTTCAGCTTGATATTTGAAAATATTGGCGAGAAGTAGTTGAATTAAATCATTTAATAGACCTGTAACCTCCTTTTCTGTCATTGCTTTTTCTAAAGATTCAAGACTAAAACCATTTGAAAACCAAGTG
Organism: Anastatus disparis; assembly: GCA_017163975.1. Classification (NCBI taxonomy): domain Eukaryota; kingdom Metazoa; phylum Arthropoda; class Insecta; order Hymenoptera; family Eupelmidae; genus Anastatus; species Anastatus disparis. The sequence continues at coordinate 118,158 of JAFFSR010000393.1, forward strand.
TTAACTTCGATTTCATCATGGAAAAATTGTAAAAATTCTAAAATCATTGCAAATTCGCCAAAGTTTTCATTGAGGAAAGTAGATTTGAATGGAATTGCTGGTGGCAGAGGCTTAAGATCTTCACATTCTAAATCTTCACGAGGCTTATTCCACTTTTTAAGAAAAGCAGTTAAAGCAGCCTGTTTTATTTTTTCTTCTTTTTTGCGATCTTTTATTTCTTAGAGCTCTTCTTTTCGTTTTGCTTTTTCTTCCAAAGCTTTTGCTTTTAATTCTTCTTTAAATTTACCATTAACTCTAACAAAATGATCATATAAAATTATCAAATTCCATATCGTAGTCAAATAAAAATAAAAAATATTTTAAGATTTTATAATTTACTATAATTATTATTAATAATACAAATGCCAATTAATGCACATATTATTGTTAATCTCAACATCAGGCTATAATTAAATTAAATAAATTTACTTTTTAAAAAATTTTTAAAGTACATACCTAGGTTTTTTATATTTTTTTTATCGACTATTCCACTTCGATTAATTTTTCAAAGGGTCTGGTTTGTCAAAAGTTCTGTGTTTAGATACATCTGAAACAAGAAATTTGTTCAAAGATTCTTGTTTTACTATTTTTCTTGGTCGTGGAGTGAAATCAGGTGATGGTCCAGCAAATATAGAATCCCACCTAGTTTTATTAATTCCATATTTTTGCAAAACACTTTCCTACAAAACAATGATGCTTTTCATTAAGTGTTACTCAATAATTTAAATATTTGAAAAAATAGTTTTTCAATTTAAAATAAAAAAAATGTGCAATAAAAAATTAAATTATCACAATGAAGGTTTTAATTAACAGATAAATTTGATTCTAGGTTATTAACTTAAAATATTAACTTACATTTACTTTGATTAGTCTGGAAAAACTGTTGCACAAAATCGTTTAAATCCTTTGCAGAAAAGTTGTCACGCTTGAAAATCAATCAGTCAAGAGAACACGACGATTAGCGCGCGGCGCGCTCATCTACTTCTCTCTTCTTGCTCGCAGTTTGCAACAAACAGCGACAACACCAAAGTTATTTAAAACTATCATATTGATAGCCAAATAAAAAGGATTTTAATCTCTGCAATGGCGTACGATGTGTTTTTTTCTTTAGGCAATGACACACGTAAATAATTTTGGGACGAATAGCTCACACAGCATGTAAGCTTCCTGGAAGCTTCCTCGAAGCTTCCCGGAAGATGTGGAAGAAAGGTTGGAAGCTTTCAGGAAGTTTCCAGTGGCAACTTCCCGGAAGATGGATATGTCCTCGATCAGGAGTCTTCCGTAAGTCTTTCATGGAATATTTCAGTGAAAGCTCAGTGGAAGCCTCCGTAAGTCCTTCATGGAATATTTCAGTGGAAGCTTACTGGAAGCTTCCGTAAATTATTCATGGAATATTTCAATAGAAGCTTACCGAGAGCTTCCGTAAATTATTCATGAAACATTTCAGTGAAAACTTACTAGAAGCCTCCGTAAATCTTTCATGAAATATTTCAGTGGAAGCTTACTCGAAGCTTCCGTACATCATTCCTGAAATATTTCAGTGGAAGCTTCCAGGAAGCTTCGGTAAGTTTTTCGTTGAAAATTTCAGTGGAATATTACCGGAAGTTTCCTAGAAGAAAACGTGGAAGATTTAATTCACTGCAGAAAAAACATTGAAAGCTTCCAGGAAGTTTACCGGAAGTTTCCGTAAACTTTTCATGGAATATTTTAGTAAAGGTTACTGAAAGCCTCCGTAAATTATTAATGAAATATTTCAGTGAAATATTAAATAAGTGATAAACTAATATTTCTTTGAAATATTTCAGTTTATAAATATTGAATGATTCATTAAAATATTTCTGTAATATTATTGAAACATTTTGTTTTATTTCAAGAAAATTTTTGAATCTGACATTGAAATATTCAAGTAAGTTGTTACATTATTTCTTGAAATGTTTTAAATTGATATTCCTCAAATCTTTCAAGAAACATGTCATGAAATATTCCTGTTATATTTGAAAAATATTTCATGAAGTATTTACAAAAATGTTGAAACATAACACTAAAATATAGAAGAAATATTACGGCAACATTTCTTAAATTATTTTAATTCAATGCTGCGCAAATTTTTCAAGAAATATTTCATGAAATATTTCTTGAATAGAATCTTCCATTCAAGCTTCCATGAAATCTTTCGGTGCAATGATCAATTAATCTACCAACGGAATCTTCCTTGGAAGGTTTACGGTAGCTTTCAGAAGCCATTTACTGGAATATTTCAATGACAATTTGCAATATTTCGCTGAAAGGTAAGCGGAGTCTTCCATTCAAGTTTCCATGAAATCTTTCGGTGCAATGATTCATCAATCTTCCAACAGCATCTTCCTTGAAAGGTTTACGGAAGCTTTCAGGAGCCTTCCACTAAAATGTTTCAATGACAATTTTTAATAAATGACTAAAAAATAAACAGAGTCTTCCATTCAAGCTTCCATGAAAACTTTCGGTACAATGATTCATCAATCTTCCACAGGAATCTTCCTTGAAAGGTTTACGGAAGCTTTTAGGAGCCTTCGACTGGAATATTTCAATGACAATTTCCGATATTTCGCTGAAAGGTAAACGGAGTCTTCTATTCAAGCTTCCATGAAATCTTTTGGTGCAATGATTCATCAAACTTCCAACGCAATCTTCCTTGGAAGGTTTACGGAATCTTCCAGGAGACTTAAGTCGGAATATTCCAGTGAAAATTCCCATATTTTCCCAAAAGGAAAACAGAGTCTCCCATTCAGGCTTCCAAGATATCATTCGGTGCAACAATACGTCAATCTTCCAACGGAATCTTCCTTGGAAGGTTTACGAAAGCTTTTAGAAGCCTTCAACTGAAATGTTTCAATGACGATTTCTAATATTTCGCTGAAAGGTAGACGGCGTTTTCCATTCAAGCTTCCATGAAAACTTTCGGTGCAATGATTCATCAATTTTCCACCGGGATCTTCCTTGGAAGGTTTACGGTAGCTTTCAGGAGCCTTCCAATATAATATTTCAATGACAATTTTCAATATTTCGCTGAAAGATAAGCAGAGTCTTCCATTCAAGCTTTCATGAAATCTTTCGGTGCAATGATCAATCAATCTTCCAACGGAATCTCCCTGGGGAGGTTTACAAAATCTTCCAGGAGCCTTCTACTGAAAGGTTTCAATGATAATTTCCAATATTTTGCTAAGAGGTAAACGGAGTCTTTTATTCAAGCTTCCATGAAAACTTTCAGTGCAATAATTCATCAATCTTCCACCGGAATCTTCCTTGAAAGGTTTACGGAAGCTTTCAGGAGCCTTCCATTAAAATATTTTAATGACATTTTTCAATATTTCGCTAAAAGGTAAACGGAGTCTTCCATTCCAGCTTCCATGAAATCTTTCGGTACAATGATCAATCAATCTTCCAACGGAATCTTCCTTGGAAGGTTTACCGTAGCTTTCAGGAGCCTTCCAATATAATATTTCAATGACAATTTCCGATATTTCGCTGAAAGGTAAATGGAGTCTTCCATTCAAGCTTTCATGAAATCTTTCAATGCAATGATTTATCAATCCTCCAACAGAATCTTCCTTGGAAGGTTTACGGAATCCTCCAGGAGACTTAAGTCGGAATATTCCAGTAAAAATTCACATATTTTCCAAAAAGGAAAACAGAGTCTTCCATTCAGGCTTCCATGAAATCTTTCGGTGCAACGATTCGTCAATCTTCCATCGGAATCTTCCTTGGAAGGTTTACGAAAGCTTTCTGGAGCCTTCCACTGAAATGTTTCAATGACGATTTCTAATATTTCGCTGAAAGGTAAACGGAGTTTTCCATTCAAGCTTCCATGAAATCTTTTGGTGCAGTGATCAATCAATCTTTCAACGGAATCTTCCTTGGAAGGTTTACGGTAGCTTTCAGGAGCCTTTCACTGGAATGTTCCAATAACAATTTCCAATATTTTGCTAAAAGTTGAACGGAGTCTTCCATTCAAGCTTCCATGAAAACTTTCGGTGCAATGATTCATTATTCTTTCAACGGAATCTTCCTTAGAAGGTTCACGGAATCTTCCAGGAAACATGAGTCGGAATATTCCTGTAAAAATTCCCATATTTTCCCAAAAGGAAAACGGAGTCTTCCATTCAGGCTTCCATGAAATCTTTCAGTGCAATGATTCATCATTCTTTTAACGGAATCTTCCTCTGAAGGTTCACGGAATCTTCCAGGAGACTTGAGTCGGAATATTCCAGTGAAAATTCCCATATTTTTCCAAAAGAAAAACGAAGTCTTCTATAAAGCTTCCTTGAAATCTTTCGGTGCAATGATTCATCAATCCTCCAACGGAATTTGCCTTGGAAGGTTTGCGGAAGCTTTTAGGAGCCTCCCACTAAAATGTTTAAATGACAATTTCTAATATTTTGCTGAAAGGTAGACGGAATCTTCCATTTAAGCTTCGATGAAAACTTTTGGTGCAATGATTCATCGATCTTCCACCGGAATCTTTCATGAAAGGTTTACGGAAGCTTTCAGGAGCCTTCTACTTGAATATTTCAATGACAATTTCCGATATTTCGCTGAAAGGTAAACGGAGTCTTCCATTCAAGCTTCCATGAAATATTTTGGTGCAATGATCAATCAATCTTTCAACGGAATCTTCCATGGAAGGTTTACGGTAGCTTTCAGGAGCCTTTCACTGGAATGTTCCAATAACAATTTCCAATATTTTGCTAAAAGTTGAACGAAGTCTTCCATTCAAGCTCCCATGAAAACTTTCGGTGCAATGATTCATTATTCTTCCGACGGAATCTTTCATGAAAGGTTTACGGAAGCTTTCAGGAGCCTTCTACTTAAATATATCAATGACAATTTCCGATATTTCGCTGAAAGGTAAACGGAGTCTTCCATTCAAGCTTTTATGAAAACTTTCAGTGCAATAATTCATCAATCTTCCACCGGAATCTTCCTTGGAAGGTTTACGGAAGCTTTCAGGAGGCTTCCATTGAAATATTTTAATGACGATTTCCAATATTTCGCTAAAAGGTAAACGAAGTCTTCCATTCAAGCTTCCATGAAATCTTTCGGTACAATGATCAATCAATCTTTCAACGGAATTTTCCATGGAAGGTTTACGGAAGCTTTCAGGAGCCTTTCACTAGAATATTTCAATGACAATTTTTAATATTTCGCTAAAAGGTAAGTGGAGTCTTCCATTCAAGCTTCCATGAAATCTTTCGGTGCAAAGATTCATCAATCTTCCACTGGAATCTTCCTTGGAAGGTTTACGGAAGCTTTCAGGAGCCTTCCACTGGAATATTTCAATGACAATTTCCAATAATTCGCTGAAAGGTAAGCGGAGTCTTCCATTCAAATTTCCATGGAATCTTTCGGTGCAATGATCAATTAATCTTTCAACGGAATCTTCCATGGAAGGTTTACGGAAGCTTTCAGGAGCCTTTCACTAGAATATTTCAATGACAATTTTTAATATTTCGCTAAAAGGTAAGCGGAGTTTTCCATTCAAGCTTCCATGAAATCTTTTGGTGCAATGATTAATCAATCTTCCAACGGAATCTTCCTTGGAAGGTTTACGGTAGCTTTTAGGAGCCTGTCACTGGAATATTTCAATGACAATTTCCAATAATTCGCTGAAAGGTAAGCGGAGTCTTCCATTCAAATTTCCATGGAATCTTTCGGTGCAAAGATTCATCAATCTTCCAACGGAATCTCCCTTGGGAGGTTTACGGTAGCTTTCAGGAGCCTTCTGATGAAATGTTTTAATGACGACTTCTAATATTTTGCTGAAAGGTAAATGGAGTCATTCGTTCAAGCTTCCATGAAAACTTTTGGTGCAATGATTCATCGATCTTCCACCGGAATCTTCCTTGAAAGGTTTACGAAAGCTTTCAGGGGCCTCCGACTGGAATATTTCACTGAAAATTTCTGAAATTTCGCTGAAAGGTAAACGGAGTCTTCCATTCAAGCTTCTAAGAAATCTTTTAATGCAATGATTAATCAATCTTCCAACGGAATCTTCCTTGGAAGGTTTACGGAAGCTTTCAGAAGCTTTCCACTTGAATTTATAATGACAGTTTCCAATATTTCGCTAAAAGGTAAGCGGAGTCTTCCATTCAAGCTTCCATGAAATCTTTCGGTGCAATGATCAATTAATCTTTCAACGGAATCTTTCATGGAAGGTTTACGGTAGCTTTCAGGAGCCTTTCACTGGAATATTTCAATGACAATTTTCAATATTTCGCTGAAAGGTAAGCGGAGTCTTCCATTCAAGCTTCCATGAAACCTTTTGGTGCAATGATTAATCAATCTTCCAACGGAATCTTCCTTTGAAGGTTTACAGTAGCTTCCAGGAGCCAGTCACTGGAATATTCTAAAGAGAATTTCCAATATTCCGCTGAAAGGTAAGCGGACTCTACCATTCAAATTTCCATGAAATCTTTCGGTGCAATGATTCATCAATCTTCCAACGGTATCTTCCTTGGAATGTTTACGGTAGCTTTCAAGAGCCTTCCACTGGAATATTTCAATGACAATTTCTAATATTTCGCTAAAAGGTAAACGGAGTCTTTTATTTAAGCTTCCATGAAATTTTTCGGTGCAAAGATTCATTAATTTTCCAACGGAATCTCCCTGGGGAGGTTTACGGTAGCTTTCAGGAGCCTTCTGATGAAATGTTTTAATGACGATTTCTAATATTTTGCTGAAAGGTAAATGGAGTCATTCATTCAAGCTTCCATGAAAACTTTTGGTGCAATGATTCATCAATCTTCCACCGGAATCTTCCTTGAAAGGTTTACGAAAGCTTTCAGGGGCCTCCGACTGGAATATTTCACTGAAAATTTCTGACATTTCGCTGAAAGGTAAACGGAGTCTTCCATTCAAGCTTCTAAGAAATCTTTTAATGCAATGATTAATCAATCTTCCAACGGAATCTTCCTTGGAAGGTTTACGGAAGCTTTCAGAAGCTTTCCACTTGAATTTATAATGACAGTTTCCAATATTTCGCTAAAAGGTGAGCGGAGTCTTCCATTCAAGCTTCCATGAAATCTCTCGGTGCAATGATCAATTAATCTTTCAACGGAATCTTTCATGGAAGGTTTACGGTAGCTTTCAGGAGCCTTTCACTGGAATATTTCAATGACAATTTTCAATATCTCGCTGAAAGGTAAGCGGAGTCTTCCATTCAAGCTTCCATGAAACCTTTTGGTGCAATGATTAATCAATCTTCCAACGGAATCTTCCTTTGAAGGTTTACGGTAGCTTCCAGGAGCCTGTCACTGGAATATTCCAAAGAGAATTTCCAATATTCCGCTGAAAGGTAAGCGGACTCTTCCATTCAAATTTCCATGAAATCTTTCGGTGCAATGATTCATCAATCTTCCAACGGTATCTTCCTTGGAATGTTTACGGTAGCTTTCAAGAGCCTTCCACTGGAATATTTCAATGACAATTTCTAATATTTCGCTAAAAGGTAAACGGAGTCTTTTATTTAAGCTTCCATGAAATCTTTCGGTGCAAAGATTCATTAATCTTTCAACGGAATCTCCCTTGGGAGGTTTACTGTAGCTCTCAGGAGCCTTCTGATGAAATGTTTTAATGACGATTTCTAATATTTTGCTGAAAGGTAAATGGAGTCATTCATTCAAGCTTCCATGAAAACTTTTGGTGCAATGATTCATCAATCTTCCACCGGAATCTTCCTTGAAAGGTTTACGAAAGCTTTCAGGGGCCTCCGACTGGAATATTTCACTGAAAATTTCTGAAATTTCGCTGAAAGGTAAACGGAGTCTTCCATTCAAGCTTCTAAGAAATCTTTTAATGCAATGATTAATCAATCTTCCAACGGAATCTTCCTTGGAAGGTTTACGGAAGCTTTCAGAAGCTTTCCACTTGAATTTATAATGACAGTTTCCAATATTTCGCTAAAAGGTGAGCGGAGTCTTCCATTCAAGCTTCCATGAAATCTTTCGGTGCAATGATCAATTAATCTTTCAACGGAATCTTTCATGGAAGGTTTACGGTAGCTTTCAGGAGCCTTTCACTGGAATATTTCAATGACAATTTTCAATATTTCGCTGAAAGGTAAGCGGAGTATTCCATTCAAGCTTCCATGAAATCTTTTGGTGCAATGATTAATCAATCTTCCAACGGAATCTTCCTTTGAAGGTTTACGGTAGCTTCCAGGAGCCTGTCACTGGAATATTCCAAAGAGAATTTCCAATATTCCGCTGAAAGGTAAGCGGACTCTTCCATTCAAATTTCCATGAAATCTTTCGGTGCAATGATTCATCAATCTTCCAACGGTATCTTCCTTGGAATGTTTACGGTAGCTTTCAGGAGCCTTCCACTGGAATATTTCAATGACAATTTCTAATATTTCGCTGAAAGGTAAGCGGAGTCTTGCATTTAAGCTTCTATGAAATCTTTTGGTGCAAAGATTCATTAATCTTCCAACGGAATCTCTCTCGGGAGGTTTACTGTAGCTCTCAGGAGCCTTCTGATGAAATGTTTTAATGACGATTTCTAATATTTCGCTGAAAGGTAAATAGAGTCATTCATTCAAGCTTCAATGAAAACTTTTGGTGCAATGATTTATCAATCTTCTACCGGAATCTTCCTTGAAAGGTTTACGAAAGCTTTCAGGAGCCTCCGACTGGAATATTTCACTGAAAATTTCTGATATTTCGCTGAAAGGTAAACGGAGTCTTCCATGCAAGCTTCCAAGAAATCTTTTAATGCAATGATTAATCAATCTCTCAACGGAATCTTCCTTGGAAGGTTTACGGAAGCTTTCAGAAGCTTTCCACTGGAATTGATAATGACAATTTCCAATATTTCGATGAAAGGTAAACGGAGTCTTCCATTCAAGCTTCCATGAAATCTTTCGGTCCAATAATTCATTAATCTTTCAACGGAATCTTCCTTGGGAGGTTTACGAAATCTTCCAGGAGCCTTCCACTAAAAGGTTCCAATGATAATTTCCAATATCTCGCTGAAAGGTAAACGAAGTCTTTCATTCAAGTTTTCATGAAATCTTTCGGTGCAATGATTCATTAATCTTTTAACGGAATCTTCCTTGGATGTTTTACGGAATCTTCCAGGAGACTTAAGTCGGAATATTCCAGTGAAAATTTCCATATTCTCCCAAAAGGCAAACGGAGTCTTCCATTCAAGCTTTCATGAAAACTTTCTGTGCAATGATTCACCAGTCTTCTACCGGAATTTTCCTTGGAAGGTTTACGGAAGCTTTCAGGAGCCTTCCACTGAAATATTTCAATGACAATTTCCAATATTTCGCTAAAAGGTAAACGGAGTCTTTTATTTAAGCTTCCATGAAATCTTACGGTACAATGATCAATCAATCTTCCAACGGAATCTTCCTTGGAAGGTTTATGGTAGCTTTCAGGAGCCTTCCACTGGAATATTTCAATGACGATTTCCAATATTTCGCTGAAAGGTAAGCGGTGTCTTCCATTCAAGCTTTCATGAAATCTTTCGGTGCAATGATTTATTAATCTTCCAACGGAATCTCCCTTGGGAGGTTTACGGAATCTTCCAGGAGCCTTCCACTAAAAGGTTTCAATGACAATTTCCAATATTTCGCTGAAAGGTAAACGGAGTCTTCCATTTAAGTTTTCATAAAATCTTCCGGTGCGATTCATCAATCTTCCAACGGAATCTTCCTTGGAAGGTTTACGGAATCTTTCAGGAGACTTAAGTCGGAATATTTCAGTGAAAATTTCCATATTTTCCCAAAAGGAAAACGGAGTCTTCTATAAAGCTTCCATGAAATCTTTCAGTGCAATGATTCGTCAATCTTCCAACGGAATCTTCCTTGGAAGGTTTACGGAGGCTTTTAGGGGTTCTTCGTAGGAAGTTTCCTTTGCAATATTCCAGGAATATTTCTGTTTTCTTTCATAAGGCTTCTATACATATTTCAATGAAATATTCCATTGAAATATTTCGGAATATTCCAACGATATCTTTCATGCTGTGTGGCAGGTTAGGCGCGCGCGGTAGCTCTTTAAACATAGTTACGCGCTTCAGTCATGAACTATGATGAATATGTGCGTTGAGATTTTCTTGTTTTCTAAATTAAAATACAATCCTAGATTCTACACAACATTTATACATCACGTGATCAGAGACATCCAATCAAATCAATTATAGAACGAGGACTCGCCAAATGTATCTTTTTTTAAGAAAGGATTTATATAAAAAAAAATAATTAAGTAAAATAATAAAGATTATTTGTAATGCATGTTATTTATTAATTATTGGGTTTGGAAATTTGCTTGTCAGCGCCATCGCGCGGCCAATTGATAAGCTGTGAGAGAAGGATACTGCTCGAGAATTACATTGGTTGCATACGAAAATTGTAGTATTTTGTAATTTTCTAATTAAATAGTATAAAAAAAGATAAAAAAATTAGTTCGCATAGGATGAAGGAAACATGAAGAATTTTTGTAGAAAAAATCGCGCATGTTATAGTGTACATAAATGAAACTGTCGAGTTTTTAAAAATTTTGACGGCTTTTTCTAGCTGAGAATGTTTACATTTTTAACCATTCTAAAGCAGTATCTGAAGCTATAACCTATCGAAAAATGAACACCAAAACAATCATCTTTTGTGAATCATTTCGAATAAATTATGCACTGAACATATATTTACCATAAAACGATATGTCATAAAGTTATGTTTAACATAATCAAATAATAACATTTTTATTTATCTACTTCATAAAAAAATTTTACAAATACACAAGATTAAATAGGGTACGCAATATAATCCTTCTCTCACAGCTTACCAAAGGGCCACGTGGTGGCGCTGGCAAGCAAATTTCCAAACCCAATAACGGTATTATAATTAATAAATAACATGCTCTTCAATATATTAATTAAATATTCTTTTAGCCAGGTAGAGGATAGCAATATAATGTAACAGAAAAAATCGTTATTGTACATTTTTTAACAATGAATCAATTTCTCATTGATTGGAGGAATGTTTGCTTTCAATAGGTTAGATGTATCTACTAACCCGTCAAAATAAAAACACCGTCTGCTAACATGTTATATATATATACGCGACGTTTCCTGTAGTCACAACAACAAGAGTCAATAGAATTTCGCTTATACTCATTTGACTAGAGTTGTGCGGTACAAGCTACCTTAAAAAACTTCTCATAAGTTAGGATTAGAAATATTATTAGAAGGCGGGCATCTTCGGCATGCTCTTCACCTAAAATATTATTATTATGAGTTGTGATTTTTTCTTAATAGCAAATATAATGTTTTTATCAATTATAAAGAAAATGGTAATTTATGATTTTAAATATGAAATTACATCATTAAAATATGTTATAAAAATTTTTTTGACCTATTTCCATTTAAAAACTTTATTTTTTTCTCAAAGCATTTACTACTATTTTTGTCATTTTTATCAAATAATTCAAATAATCTATATTTAAAAGCATAATTTTACGATTTTTTATATTTATTAAAAACGTTATGTTAGTTATTATAAAAAATCGCAACTCATCAAAATAATATTTTTAAGTTAAGTTTACATTATTTATTTCCATGTTAAAATTATTTAACATTAATATTGTAACATATAAATTATTTATATAAATGATTTTCATTTAGAATATTATAAATATATCCAATTGCTAAATAATTTCACTAACAGTTGCGCCTACATTGACGTTGACAGTTTCTCTATGTTACATGGTAAACACTGCTACACTGAAAAAAATATTGAAGAATTGTAGCCCCACAATTTACCGTGGTAAGATACCGCAATATTCAAGACTCTCAAAACATCAAATAGCGGATTTATTAACATCGAGTGTAAAGCTACTGCAGTCACGTTAAAGGTGAGGGTTCCCTTTGGTGAAAAAAATCAGGTGACAAGTCACCTGATTTATCAGGTGATTCATCATGCCAAAATATCATGTATCGATTTTGTTGGTTTTTACATGTTTTAAACCATGCTTAGTTAATTTAGAACAATTTTTGAAAAATTTTGAAATTTTTGAACTTAGAAATTTTTTTGTAAAATTAGTCAAAATTTTTTCTAAGACTAAATTATCTAAAAAATTTTCTAAGTTCGAAATTTTCCAAAATTTTCAAAAATTGTTCTGAATTGACTAAGCATGGTTTAAAATGTGTAAAGACCAACAAAATCGTTACATGATGTTTTGGCATTATAAATCACCTGATAAATCAGGTGATTTATCACCTGATTTTTTTTAATAGGGTACGGTAGCTCGGAGTTGGGGGCCTCAGACGCCCAATTCCGAGCTGTGACAGCTTGTATACATGCGCTGACCTGAGCCCCGTAAACAGCCGAGCTTCTGTTATCACATATTGGATGTTCTGCTGCTTTATGATATTCCGAGCTATTGAAACCTCGGCTTTGGTACTATAACTCTTCAATATTTTTTTCAGTGTAGTCTCATTAGTAATATAGGCTGTATACTCGTTGCCAGAGTGACTCCGGTAGTGACGGCCAGAGTGCCTAGTAATGAAGGCTGATTTTTTTTCAGTGTAAAAAGATTGTTATTGTTAAATAGCTTATGGTTTTAACGGAATTACAGTCGACGATCTGAGTCCCACCGCCTTCTCCTCCATCGACTCGCTCGTGCGTTACCCCCACTCGCTGACTAAAAGAATTTGTTTCCAAATATTCTGAGTCCCACCGCTGCTCTATGCGACTTTTTAACTTGTAAAAATGGATTTATTAGTTTAATTTTTTTGTTTAGGATACAATAAAATTGAAATAAAAGGTAACAAAAAATATTGTAATATTGCATAATTCTCATTTATATTTACTATAAAAAATATAAAAATTAAATTTTTTTATTTATAGGTAACATAAATTTAAAAATTAAAGAATACATTATTTATCGATGAACTAAATACTCATTGTTATTATGAAAATGAAATGAAATAAGATTTATTTTATCTTTTATTTATAAAGCAATCACTTAAATATTAAAATAAATAACATTTTATTGATTGATTAAATATATCTAGTTTAATTTTTATATTTTTTTCAGTAGATATAAATGAGAATTATGCAATATTGTATTATTTCTTTGTTACTTTTTATTTCAATAAACATTTGTTGTATTTTAAACAAAAAAATGAAATTAATAAACCCATTTTTACAAGTGAAAAAGTCGCATAGAGCAGTGGTGGGACTCAGAATGTTTGGAAACAAATTCTTTTAGTCAGCGAGTGGGGGTAACGCACGAGCGAGTCAATAGAGGAGAAGGCGGCGGGACTCAGATCGTCGACTGTAATTAAAAATCAAACAATAAATATGTACTTATTGAATTTAATCTTAATGATGAGTTATGGATTTTAATACTTCCAACCAGCTTCAAACTTTAATCAAACTAAATTAACTTTTATAGTCACTAATATTAAAAAAGATTTTATACTATTTTTCACAATGGATTCTAATCGAAATGAATATGTTTCGATTGGTAAATTGTTTATTGGTTTCATCAAATTAGTTAAACATTAACGGATAAATCGATTTGTATTGGATTTATTCCTTATACAAATATGTAGATCTTATTGTAGGGGAAACCGGAGTAAATCAGACCCCTGGGGCAAATCGGACTGGCACCACTGGATATACGTGAAAGTTAATGTTATAAGATTGAAATAACTATAAATAAACTCTAACAAAGAAAGTAATTTGATGTAACAATATTAAAATGTTAGTGGTAAAAAAAATATGTACTATATATTTATATAAAGCGATGTCCATCCCCTTTTTCCTGGGGGTCCGATTTTCCCGTTTTCCCCTGTTTAATCAGCATGAACTTTAATTGAATTGAATCGTCTTTTATAGTGATAAATATTAAATAACATGAACTTTAATTCAATTGAATCGTCTTTTATAGTGATAAATATTAAATAACATTAATAGTATATTACGTACCTGCGGGAGGAAACATCTTGTTCGGTCCATAGCACGCGTATAATAACGCCCGAGGCGTAGCCGAGGGTGTTAAACGCGTGCTAAGGGGCGAACAAGTTTCCCCCGCAGGTGCGTATACTATTTTCCATCACCCGCGCCCCGGAAACAACACTTTTGTGTTTTTGTCGCAGGACCGAAAGTGCTGTTTCCGGGCCGCTGTGATGGAAATGATATTTTTACTACAAATTTGAATCGCCTTTAAGAGCAGGTCGTATATCTCTGTCCTTTTCTAATCAAAGAATTAATTTTTTTGCAAAAACTAATAATTGTAGCCAAAAAGAAGGAGATAGCCCCATCTCGTATAATAAAAAGCAACATTTTCTTTAATGAGGAAAAATTATTTTTATCGATTCATTTTGAAGAAAACTTTGAAAAACTTGAAAAATAGAGGTTAGGATGGACTATTCAGTTTTTCAAGGTTTTCTTAAAAACGAAGCGATAAAAATAATTTTTCGTCATAAAAGAGAATCTTGCATTTTATTATACAAGATGGGGCTTTCTTCTTATCTTTTGCTACATTTATTAATTTTTGTGAAAAAATCAATTCTTTGATTAGAAAAGGACAGATATACTCGACCTCCTCTTAATACCTTTCTATTACAAAAATTTTGATCTCATTGTTTCCAATCAGCATCAAACTTTAATCAAACTTAATCGACTATGATAATGATGAATATTGAATCAGATTAAATAACGTTTAATAGAAATTTTAATGGACATTAATAGGTTTTTATACCTAAATAGCTTGCAGATTTACCTTGAGAAAGACCTATTGAAGTACATTAATAGTCTGGATAATTGACTGAAGTCTGATTAATTGACTTTCCAAAATATGTCAATTTAATCTCAACCGATTTTAAGAGGAGGTCACGTATCTCCGTCCTTTTCTAATCGAAGAATTAATTTTTAGTAAAAACTAATAACTTTAGCAAAAAATTAAGAGAAAACCGCATCTCATATCAGAAAAAGCAAAATTTTCTTTGATAAGAAAGAATTAATTTTATTGCTTCGTTTTTAAGAAAACCTTGAAAAACCAAATTGTTTACCCTAACCTCTATGTTTTAAGTTTTTCAAGGTTTTCTTGAAAACGAAGCAATAAAATTAATTCTTTTTTATCAAAGAAAATATTGCTTTTTTGATACGAGATGGGGCTTTCTCTTAATTTTTCGCTAAAATTATTAGTTTTTGTAAAAAAATCAATTATTCGATTAGAAAAGGACAGATATACACGACCTGCTCTTAATTAGTATTTTTCATGAAAAAATCCATTACATCCGTCTGGTAAAACGCAAAAAAAAAATAAAAGACCCGTATTTTTTCTTTTTTCATAGAAATGAAAATTTAAAGAGATAGAGGCAATTGAAATCGGTGTACGTCAAAGGTATGTATATACCTTTGACGTCACGCATTATGGTGCTATATATATATATATATATATATACAGGGTGGGCCAAAAGTACCGGAACGGCGAAATAACTCTGCGGAATTGTATTTTAGGAGAAAAAGCTTAAAACAAAAGATAGAGGATATTTTCTTGGCTATTTGACGGTGATAATGACCATGACCTTGACCATAACCTTGAATGTCATTTCAAGGTCAAGTTAATTTCTTTCAATGGGTACCCATAATTTTCACCTCAGAAATGGAAAGAGCGGAAAATTTTACGTAAATCCTACGCAACAATTAAATTTGATTCAAGTTGATTAATTCTTCAATTCATACATTTGAATCTCATGGACTCTTTAGCGATAAAAATCTATTAATGTCCATTCAAATTTATAGGAAAAAATTTCAATCAATCTTATTTAATATTATCCACAATTCATGCCAACTCGAACGGATTAAGAGGCACCCGTATAGCTCTGTCTTTGATTAATCTGAATTTTCGTTATTATCAATAAATTAAATATTGTTACACAAAAGTAAGGGTATAGCCCAATAGATTTCTGGACGAGCAAACGATCCTATTCTATAAAAATATAATAATTTCATTAGTTTTCGAGTGAGGTCTGAAACGGAAAAACAATAGAACTTGATGACTATTTTTCCGTTTCAGACCTCACTCGAAAACTAATGAAATTATTATTTTTTTATAGAATAGGATCGTTTGCTCGTCTAGAAATCTATTGGGCTATACCCTTACTTTTGTGTAACAATATTTAATTTATTGATAGTAACGAAAATTTAGATTAGACAAGGACAGAGCTTTAAGGCCTCCTCTTAAAGTTTGATGCCGATTGAGCCCATTGAGATCGATATTTCTATAAAGATATATGTAACAATTAAGATTTAATTGGCATCAGTTCATCATTCAATGTTCAATTGGTTTATTCAAATCACCAAACTATTTATCAATAGGAACTTATTGATCCTGATTCGAATCTATCATCAACAATCTTATTAAATCTTATATAATTATTTTTACTATGAAAGTCGATTAGAATCGATTAATGGAAGGCATTATTCATGAAAAAATCCATTATATTCATCAGGTGAAATACAAAAAAAAATTAAAGAACCGCATTTTTTTGTTTTTTAAAATATGCTGAATTGCAAAAGTTATAATCAGTATAAGTTAATACCATTTCCATACATACATATATATATATATATATATATATATATATACACACTAGGGGGGTTCCCCCCTGCTCGCTCTGCTCGCCAACTCCCCGAATACACACTGCTGACAGTCAATTTCAAAGTAAATAGAAGAGTAGGACATAGTGAATCTAAATTTTATAATGTGAAAAAAGTTCAATAAAAAACATTGATACATAAAAATATAAGATATGAAGTTATAGGATTAGAATTAATAAGAAAAAGATGGTTTAACACGATATTCAAAAGTTCACAATGAATCAAACTTATATATTTTTGGAATTAATTAAAAGTAGAATAGTAAATAACAATAAAATTTCAAGTTATGATTGTATATAATAATATTTAATAATAATTATGAGCAAATAATAAAAAATAGAATAATAGAATAATAGAAAATTATGATAGATAGATAGATAGATACTATTTATTGTATATCATATCATTATACAAAGGGCGTGTAATACAATTCATAAATATAATATTAAGTATTGCACATAAACAATGAATAAATGTAAAAATATTGCACATAAAACAATGTATAAATATAAAATATTGCACATAAAACAATGTATAAATACAATATATTGCAATTGATATCACAGTCAGTTACTAAACCTAATAATACTGAATAAGTAAGTCACAACAAAAGAAGTGATATCACAGATACCAAAAAAAAAATATAGTAAAGTACACGCAATCCTATAAATTAAAAGTCAGTCATACAATATCTATCAGTCATAGTATATAAAATTTTGAATTTAAAATACAAAATGAAAAATGATAAATAATGCAATAAAATAATAAAGCGTATGCACACTGAGAGAACATTGGCTCGTCTGCTGGAAACTCTAAGTACAGCCGCTGCATCGTTGATTCGTGAAGAAGCGCCACAAGATTCGGGTGCCCAGCCGTCCCAAAACGACTAATATACATCAGCTGAGTTTCTCTTTTCGTCCACCAGAGGCGCTTTTCAGATATCGTAGGCGCTTTTTGTATATCATAAGCGCAAGACTAAGACGAATGCTGCACTGTTTCGGGACAGCAGCAGCATCAAATCAAAGGACGAATCAATTCATGCGTTTTAGAGTTCTGCTGTACTAGTAAGTGCAGCATTTATACCAATATTCTCTCAGTGCAGTAGCACAAAAACGCAGTCAAAATAATAAAAACAAGTAGAGCATTCACTCACTAACCATTCAGCCAATAAATACAATCACACCTTAAGCCTATATAAGGGACGTCACATTATAATAAATTAACATATAAATAAAAAATAAAACTTAGTTTACTGAAGGTCGAGCAAGTACCCCCTCAGAGCCGACTTAAACCTGCTGAGCGATGGAAGATTCTTTATATCAGCAGGCAGGGAGTTCCAAAAATGCGCACCCTGAACCTGAAAGGAATTCCTTCCAGTCTCAGTACGCATGAAGGGCACCGCGAAATCCTTAATCTCTCCCCTAGTGGCTACCCTAGGTACATATCTAGTGAAGAGACCCACTAGATACTCGGGAGTATTCATGCGCACGATTTTGTACATAAGTACAGCCATAAAATACTGTCTCCTCGCATCAGTACGCAGCCAACCCAGCGCAGCTCTATGAGAAGAGATATGATCGCCCATTCTCACGCCTAATACATATCTCACACATGAATTTTGTAGTCTTTGTAATCGTCTTTTCAACCCCTGTGAGGCATCGAGCAGAACTACTGAGCAGTAATCGAGATGTGGAAACAGCAGGGCGGTTGCGAGTTGTTTGCGCAGAGCCTCAGTGGTATGCCGACGAAAAAACCGTAAGCCATACATAGTTCTATTAAACTTCTTAGTCAGCATATTAACATGTGGCTCCCATGATAGCTTAGAGTCAAGCACAACGCCAAGGTTCGTAACGGTATCAGAGAAAGATATGCCGACACCATCCTCAAGCTCAATCGTCCTTGGCTCACCAGCATAAAAGTCATTAATAAATCGACCATTGCCAAAAATGATCGCTTTAGTTTTGTTTGCATTTAGTGTGAGAGAAGCATCAACAGCCCACTCCGACACCGCCTTGGCCGCCCTCTGTAGAATACGAATACCTTCATTCACATCCTCATAAGAGACCTGCGTATAAATTTGCAGGTCATCTGCATATAATAGGTGCTCGACACAACCGGGGTCAAGGGTGTCACGTATGTTATTAATGTAAAGGCAAAACAACAGAGGCCCCAGCACTGAACCCTGCGGAACTCCTAAATTGGTTGTTAGCCAATTCGATTCCTCTTTTAAATGCGTGAAAACCATTTGTTTCCTACCTGATAAATAGGAGCTAATCCACTTGAGTGCAGCCCTAGAAAACCCCATCGATCTCAGCCTTGCAAGTAATTTGGAGTGCGAGATCGTGTCGAATGCCTTACTAAAGTAATGATTACAAATAAATATTTTATCTTCTTATGTCATGAATTTTATACATATCGAGAAGATGCAAAGAAAACGCTCCCTCTCTGCATTTTTTATTTTTGGGCTTAAGATCAACATATATAAATATATGGCTGTATTATGAGTGTTTTTTTTATTGTAGTTAAAAGAAGCTCACATTTTTATTTTTTATTGTCGCTAAAGAAGCCTACACTTTTTTTTTATTGTCGCTAAAAAAGCTTACAAATTTATTTTTTATTGCCGCTGAAGCATACAAATCTATTGCTTGTTGTCGCTGAAAAAATCTCATTAAAGATAAAAAATTTATTGTTTGTTGTCGCTAAAAGGAGCTTACAGATTATTTTGTTATTATTACTGAAATAATTTCATGGACTTATTTTTTATTGTCGCTAATAGAAGCTTACAAATTTATATTTCATTGTAGTTATAAAAAGCTTACATATTTATTTTTCATTGTCGCTAAAGAAGCTTGTACAGTTGCTTTGTATTTTTACTAAAAAAAGTTTAAATAATTTTGAATATTTATTTAATATGTCGTTAAATTTCATTGTCGCTAAAAAAAGCTTACAAATTTATGTTTTATTACAAGCTTACATATTTATTTTTTATTGTTGTTGAAAAAAACTTATACATTAATTTTTTCTGTAGTAAATCAATAATATTTTATATTTTGTATTATAATTATCATCAATTTGTTTTTCTGTAACCTTAAAAAATTGAAATTTTATATTAAGAATATTGTATTTATGA
This sequence comes from Anastatus disparis, assembly GCA_017163975.1. Lineage (NCBI taxonomy): Eukaryota > Metazoa > Arthropoda > Insecta > Hymenoptera > Eupelmidae > Anastatus > Anastatus disparis. The sequence goes on from JAFFSR010000393.1 coordinate 137,975, forward strand.
ATGTAATAAAATGAAAATATTAAATTATTTAATTTACCTTATTTAAAATTATTTTCTTTGCTAATATAAGTTCTTTTAACTACATGTTGCATCATTTAATACTTTAGTGAATTGCAATCTTTTTACTTTTAATATATATGTAATATCTATAAAATTTTTAAATATATATATATATATATATATACATAAATATTTTCATAAGTGTATATGCATATAATATATTATTATAATTGTTTTTACTATTTTCTTCTATTTCTACAATAATTTCTAGTTTTGTTCCTCTTTCCCAATTCACATATTCATTTTCTAATTTATTTAATTGAACGTCTAATTTATATTGTCCATCCGTTACTGTTCCGATGTATTGTGATCCATTTTTTTTTGCGCGAAAAAATTTTTTAAATACCCTTGTATTTCTAAAAAATAAAAAATTATTTATATTATTATATTTTTTTTCAATAATTTATATTTACTTATTAATCCAGGTCTTAATTTTATTTTTTCAAAATTTATTTTAATTGGTTTGTTATTTTTCAATATGTTGTATTCGCCTAAATGAATAATATTTGAATAATATTTTAATGTCAAGTCATATATATTATTTCCTTATTGTATTCTTTTGCTTTTAAAACATTAACATTCCCTAATAATATTTTCTGAAATATTAAAAAATGTTTAATATTATGTTGTAATTAATAATATTGTATATTATAAGAATTTACTTTGTTTAATTTTGATTTTTTTTGAATTTTTCAATATTTTCATCATACTAAAGCCTCTGATCATCAACGAAATATACTGGCGAATAATGGAGTAACGTCAAGTATGCCCTCTACCCAATGACTGCGCCTGGCCTCCTCGGGGGATCGTACAGAGAGGAGGGTTGAACTGCGAGCATGCTTTCTGAATGTGACCTCTTTAAGGTCTCACATTGGACAAGTACGTGAGTTTCTAAGTGATGGTCCCTCTTACGACATATTTGGAGTGCCTGAGACCTGACTGGGTCCATCCGTTTTGGATGACGTCATTCAGGTCAAGGAGTATAAAGTATTCAGAAAGGACAGAAACTTGCGTGGTGGAGGAGTTGCCTTGTATATTAAAGATAATTTAAAGTGCACTATTTTGGCTACTTCGGATACTCAAACTAATCATAGTGAAGGTATACTGGAGGTACCTGAATATATTTTTTGTTCCATGCAATTGGGCAGCTCCGAAGCCGTGCTGGTTTCTGTTATTTATCGACCTCCTGCAATTTCCTTCTTTAGAAATACTGATTTTTCGGATAACTTAAGAAATTTTGCCTGTGAATACTCTCATAAAATCATAATAAGAGACCTGAATGCCGATCTCCTGCGTGAGAGCAGTGATGCCAAATTTATTAATAAATTATCGGCTGAGCTTTCGTTACAGTTGGTTAAGCACGGTGCCACGCATCACACTTCGACGTCTCACACGTGGATTGACCTGATTTTTGTGGACGATAATGACACAGTACTTGACCCACGCAATTTACCGGCGAATTTTCACAGTCGGCACGATTTAATTAATGTATGCATTTCTTGTAATTTTATGAAGACAGACGAAAAGATAATTAAGTATAGGAATTATAAAGATATCTATCCAAACTTATTGGTGCAGAGTTTAGCCGACTGTGATTGGACGCCATTTACAGTTGGTACAGTTGACCTGGAATCTGCGCTTGGCTGCCTCTGCGACAACCTTACGGCAGCAATACAAAATCTGGCACCACTAAAATCACTCAAAATTGGTAAAGATAAATTTTCTTGGATAGATAAAGAGTTGTCGCAGATGCGGCACAAGAGAGATGCCACGTATCGTAGGGTTAAACGGACGAAGGAGGAGCGTTACCTCTCTGAATTCTTGAAACTGCGTAAAACTATAGACGAACAGACAGATCATGCTAAGACAAATTATTATCATGATAGACTGTTTGATGCTCTTGACAGAGGTAATGTCTGAAAGAAGTTAAAAGACCTGGGACTCCTGTCCGGACCTTAATGCACATTTTGCGGGAGTGTCAGTCTTGCTACACGATGATACTGCGGAACGTGAGAAAATTCTTTCGGAGTGTAGTGAAAGTGGCTTTGCCTTCAAGCCAATTAATATTAATGATGTAATCTTTGCGATTTCGCATTTTTCATCACAGGCTTGTGGCAAGAATGGCATTCCGCAGAGTGTGATACTTAAAGCACTACTGTTTATTGGAGAGCATTTTGTGACTCTTTTCGATCCCTCTTTTGCACGGGGGATCTTCCCTTGCCTTTGGAAGCATGCACGCATTGTGCCTTTAAAGAAGTGTCCTGCACCTAAGATGCCTAAAGATTTTAGGCCCATAGCAATATTGTGTTTTCATTCAGAGGTTCTGGAGAAGATTGCCCATGATCAACTGCAAGAATACATTACGACACACAAAATACTTGACTCTTTGCAGACTGGCTTCAGAAAGCACCATTCTACGCAGACTGCTATACTTAAACTTACAGACGACATAAGATCAGGTCTTGACAAGAAACTTGCCACATTACTACTTTTATTTGATTTTAGTAAGGCTTTTGACACGATCTGCCTCTCCGAATTGCTTGCGAGGCTTAGATCGATGGGGCTTTCCAGGGCTGCACTTGAATGGATTAGCTCCTATTCATCAGGTAGGAAACAAATGGTTTCTACACACTTAAAAGAGGATTCAGATTGGCTAACAACCAATCTAGGAGCTCTACAGGGTTCAGTGCTGGGGCCTTTGTTGTTTTGCCTTTACATTTATAACATACGTGACACACTCGACCCCTGTTTCGTCGAGCACATATTATATGCTGATGACCTCCAAATCTATACTTAGGTCCCTTATGAACATGTGAATGGAGGTATTCGTATTTTGCAGAGGGCGGCCAGGGCGGTGTCGGGGTGGGCTGTCGATGCTTCTCTCACAGCAAATGCAAGCAAAACTAAGGCGATCGTTTTTGGCAGTAGTCGATTTATTAATGACTTCTATACTGGTAAGTCGAGAACGATTGAGCTCGAGGGTGGTGTCGACATACCTTTCTCTGATACCGTTGTGAGCCTTGGTGTTGTGCTTGACGCTAGGTTGTCATGGGAGCCGCACATTAATATGGTGACTAAAAAATTTAATAGGACAATGTATAGTTTGCGGTTTTTTCGTCGGTACACCACTGAGGCCTTGCGTAAACAACTCGCAGCTGCCTTGCTATTTCCGCACCTTGACTACTGCTCAGTAGTTTTGCTCGATGCTTCGCAGGGGTTGAGAAGACAATTACGAAGACTACAAAATTCATGTGTAAGATATGTAATGTGTGTGAGAATGGGCGATCATATCTCTCCTCATAGAGCTGCTCTTGGTTGGCTGTGTACTGATTCAAGGAGACAGTATTTTATGGCTGTACTTATGTACAAAATCGTGTGCATGAATACTCCAGAGTATGTAGTGAGTCTTTTTACTAGATATGTACCTAGGGTAGCCACTAGAGAAGAGATTAAGGACTTCGCAGTGCCCTTCATGCGTACTGAGACTGGAAGAAATTCCTTTCAAGTTCAAGGTGCGCATTTCGGAACTCCCTGCACGCCGATATAAAAAATCTTTCATCGCTCGGCAGGTTCAAGTCGGCTTTGAGGAGGTACTTACTTGACCTCGAGTGATCTTAATTTTAAGTATATTAATTTTATGTTAATTTATTTTGTTTTGTCTCATATATAGATTTAAGGTGTAAATGTATTTATTAGCGCGAATGATGGTTGAATGAATGCAGAAAGAATGAGTGATTTTGTTTCTTTTTATTAATAGTCATGACATCTTCAGTATCAAGTTTTTATTCTTCAAATTTTATTATAATATTATTTTTTATTATTTATTGTTGCATTGTTTTGTCCAATTTCATTTTTATTTGATGTCATGACTATGTTTTATCTTTTAAATTGTGTTATTTGATTTTAATTTGATTTTAATTCTATGACTGATAGATATTTAAGACTGTTTTTATTGTAATTTATGTTTTTGCGTGTATTTAGAGTAGTCTGTGATATCGCTTTTATATAGTGACTTACTGATACAGTATTATATATTAATTTTAATATTTGACTGTGATATTTTATCATATTATGTGCAATACTTTATACAAAATTATTATTTATTGCTTGATGTATTACATGCCTTTTTGTACTTTTTTACAAATTAAATTAATCTATCTATCATAAATATTGCATTGAATTCTGAATCCTTCAGAATTATTTATTATGAATTTCAAAATTCTGAAATCAGTTTGTTTTTGTTTGTTAACAAAAGTTTGTTCTTCAGAAATTTCTTCCATATATGCAACCAGAGATTTATTATATATAATTAAAAATATTCATAACATATATTATATTTTTTATTTTTTTAATAAAGGTTTCAATACATACGTTGATTGATTTATTACAATTTTAGTTTTTAAAAATATTATAAATAAGATATTATTTTTATATATTTATTGTACTAATTTTTTTAATGTTATTAATATATACATTACATTTTTATGTGACGTAATAAATTATCTTTCCGATGAAATCCTTTTTCACAAATGTTGCAAATATTATTATAATTAGATGCATGACTTTGTAAGTGTCTTATTAAATGTTTATTTCTCATATATTTATTTTTGCAAATAGAACATTCTAATTTTTCAGGTTTGTTATGTTTTTTTAAATGTCTTATATAACCTCTTTTATATTTTAATATTGATCCACATTTATAACAAATATATATTTTTGATGAATGAAATTTCTTATTATGTTTCAATAAATGGTTATGTCTCTCAAATGATCTGCAAGTTGATATATTTATTGCTTTATTAATATAATAATACTTATTATATTATATATAGTGTAATTTAATATTTTTTAATATTATTAAGTTTTATTATTCATAACTTATGTATAATTTACTATATACATATATATTTTACTAATAATTTTCTAATTTTCTACTTTAAATTAAAAATTTTTTTATTTAAAATATACGCAGTTATTATACTTTTGAATTATTATTAAATGGGCCATGTACAAATTACGTAATGATATTTTCATTACATACGACTTTTCATTATTTATATGTAAGAATCTGTATTTTTTTTTTTTTCTAATTTTGACCCCTTACTTTATTTAACGTTTTGTTAAGTAAGTGGGGCTGGAATAATAAAAATTACATTTAAAAACAAAGTTCTTTTTATCATCGAATTTTTTCATTTATTAATAAATGAATATGATAATCGTTAGTTTTAAATCGTAATTTCATAATCTTAAAATTTTTTCATTTATTAATAAATGAATATGATAATCGTCAGTTTAAGGCGACTACGGAAGTTCGGTTCGATTCCATTTTGTAGTTTACAAATTACTCTTTCAGTTTCTAAAATTTTTTGAATTTTTTAATTTTCCACCATTTATTATAATCCGTAGTATGGTGGAAAATTAAAAAATCTGAAAAATTTTACATATTGAAAGAGTAATTTGTAAACTCAAAAATAAAACCTAAACTAAAATCCGAAGTCGCCTTAAAATTGTAATTTCTAATCTTAAAATTATAGTGTTGATAAAAAATCATATGTATTAATACGTATTTCTGTATCATTAGGCTTCTTTGTATTTATTCATTTAGAATTATGTAGGGATGATATTCTTATATTAATATAAACTATCATGTGAATATACATAAATATATAGATACATGTGAGAATATGTAGACTTATACAAATTATGTATTATTATACAAAATAAAGTATATATAATTGTACATAAACTATGTATAATTGTATATAATCCGTGTATAATTATATATAAATATAAAGGTAAACTCTTGTAAAATATTTTTAAACCTCCTCTTTTCATCTATGTGAGAGATTATAAGTTATTTAGACACCCTTTGTCCCCCTATCAACCTTACGTAATTTGTACACGGGTCTAAAATTAATATTACAAATTATAAACTTTTCGATTTTAATAATAATTTCAATGGATAAAATTTTTATATTTAAATTTGGAGCAGGCTGAATTTTCTGTTTTTTTCTAATTGATTTACATCGATTAATTCTTGAGTAAATAACAAAAAACTCAATTGTTACTCTGTCGGTATTAGATTGTACTCCAGCTTGGTCTTAAAAGAAGAATATTGTAACGCGATGAGTTTAGGTTTTAAAATTGAAATGTTTTAATTAATTATATATTAAAAATAATTAATAATCATTTGTCATTATTTTTATTTTATACAATTATGAAAAACCTTGTAAATTTAATTACAAGATTTATATTCATTTTACTAATTAATAAATATTTATATTTTTTATATAAGTTATAATAATTCGTTTGTATAATGATTGTTACATAAATATATTGTTTCTGATTCCATAAAATGTAGCCGAAATATATTTATTAAATATTTTTTGAAACCTTTCGTAAAATGTTTCTGTAATATTTATTTATTCAATATTACGATAAAAACTTTTTAATGGGTATCTTGGAAATATTTTTAAATTATATCATGAAATATTTTGTTGCAATATTTCTAATATATTTCAAGAAGCATTTCATTAAATATTTTCGAAAGATTTCGTGAAATTTAACTATGAATTTCGTAAAATTTAATTGCAAAATCTATTAAATAATTTGAAAACTTTACATGAAATGTTTCTTGAAACATTACATATATAAGGTTTTTATTTGTTATAATTAGTGTCAAATAGACAAAAAAGCAAGAAAAAAAATTTAAAACATGTTTTTTTGCTATATAGTAGCATTACTAATATGCTATGTATTTCTATATTTACATTTATTAATGTTTTCATCTGTATATAAAGATAAACATAAAATGTTATAAACATCCATCAAAGTTAAAAATACTTTTTCATAAGCGATTTTTCTTTATTGATAATATGTATGTTAAAAAAACGTTGCTAAGTGCTTTAGTGCAATGCTTTCTCATAGAGCATTAAGTTTGAGAAATTTGATTATATTTTTTAAAATGTGATTTTAAGGGTATGTAAAATGGACACTACACCTGTACTCATAAATATTCATAATCTTCACATTTTTTTGCAAAATTTTTAATATAAAAATGCATTAACGGTAGGCCGGAGTAGAACCTGATACCGACCGAGTAACAATTGAGTTGTTTGTTATTTACTTAAGTTTTAATCGGTGTATCTTCAAATTAAAGGTCGAGCGCAATAGATATTATTATTATGAACATCTATGCACAAGAAAAAAAATATCTACTGGTTTGTTTTTGAGAAAAGTAAGTAACGCGAAAATATTATAAACATAAACTTTTACTTTGGCGTTACTTACTTTTCTCAAAAACAAACCGGTAGATATTTTTTTTCTTGTGCATAGATGTTCATAATAATAATATCTATTGCGCTCGACCTTTAATTTGAAGACACACCGATTAAAACTTGAGTAAATAACAAAAATGCCAATTAGACAAGGACAGCGAATCCGGCTTGCTCTTAAGTTGTAGTATGTACCATGAAGATTATTCAGTTAAATTTTTAAATGAATTCATTCATTAGTTATTGAGAATTTTGGGTTCCAAAATTATTTATTAAAATTTTTCAATTTCGTACAGGAATCCAAATATCTCAAAAGCTAATAAATGAATTTATTTGAAAACTTATCAAAATAATCATCATGGTACATACTACAAGCTAATACACTTATTTCTAGAAATTCAACAATAAAATAGAAGGGAAGCTAATATCTATAAGTACAGGTGTAGTGTCCGTTTTATATCTCCTTTATGTAAATATTTTTACAAACTGCATCAAAGAATGACTTAATATTTAAGAGCATGACGAAGCTGTCCGCCTTCTAATAATATTTTCAATCTTAACTTATGAATAAACGATGCGTTTAATTGAGTTTTTTTGCTATAAAGAAAAAATTTGTAACATTAAACTCTAGTGCGGACAACTCAAGAAAACCACCAAAATATTATACATACAAAGTTATAATAAAAACTTTCGATATATCGTATTTTAAGGTTAGGTTTGTCGAGTTTGATATCTAATTTCCAATCCAAGCTCATAAAAAAATAACAAGTCCAAATGATTTTTTATTTTAACAAAAATTATTGTACTAATATAACTTTAGTGCGGACAAGTCATTATATTTGTTTAATTTAAGAATTTAAAAAGATATCGATAAAATAAAAAAAGCAAAACTCGATTGCTGCAGCTCCGACATGCCGTTAAGGAAATTATATGTTTGAAAAAAGGCTATGTTTTTTTACAATGTGATTTTAATGTAAATATTCTTACCAACTGTATCAAAGACTGACTTAAGATCTAAGGAAATTATATATTTGAAAAAGTACATGTTTTTTACATTTCTTTTTAAAAACTTGAAAAAGACAACAAAATGAATTGATTATAACAAACATTTAGCTATATATTCATTTTTCTATTTTACCGCCTATTCTACTGTTTTTTCTCTCTATGTGACCATAGGGGGAAAAAAATCCGTAGAATGGAAAGAAGATGCTTGCGTATTAGGTCGCGTAAAAATAAACATAACCTCTTTAAAATTGTAGCTCATACAGAGCGATTTTCTACAATTTGTTTTAAAATGAATGAAGTAGATTTGTATTTATAATTTAATTATTTTTGTTTATTTACTTCGTATCGCAACTCGCTTTTCCATTCTACATTGGAATAGAGAATAGAATTCTATTCTTCGCATGAAACTTGCCGAATAGTGCTGATTGGTTGTTTCTATTATGCATCCGCTATTCGGCAGTCTCTTTTCTACTCATCTGACTGCACCCTCACATATTTCTTTTCTCTAGGGTAAATCGTATAAATGATGACATGTATTGAACTTTATGTTTAATTACAACAGTAAGCATCCATCTTTCTCAAATTTCATATTTAACCTAAATTATATTACAAATAAATTTTATACATTTTAAAATTTATTTATTTTATTTTATAATTTTAAAATTGTAAATCATTATTGTAATTAGGAAACAAACAAAAAATTTAACAATTTTAATATATCTTTAGTTTTTGAGAATTACTTGTCAATGTAAATACCAAACCTAGTAATATAATTTTTGCAAAAAAATTATTCAATATTAGAAGATGATTTAAGAAGTTTGAGCTAAGTTTATTAATTTCTTTTATAAAATTGTAGGAGTATTTGAAGACTGCACAAAAATTAAAATAATGATATTGTGTTTAAATACTGCAAAAGGTAGAATTAAATAAGTTTCTTGTATCCAGTTCTGTTAAAACATTGTCAGTTCGCGAAAAATGAATTACATAAAATTGATGGTAACAATGTAAATTTGAAATATATTTTTATAGAAGATTTCTATAAAAATATTTTTTTTTACTTAGTTTTATATATTTCTTTTTTATTTGTAAAAGTTAAGATGATTGAACAAAATGTCTTCCTGGAATATAACCTGTAATAATTTGTATTGATCAAGTTTTATCAGAAATAGGAATCTCAAATATATAATTTTTAATTAATTTCATCGATGAAAATACTTCAAAAACGTAATTGGATAGGAGGTTTTCTGTTTTCATAAAAATATATGTCAACAGGCAATATGACACGATATAAAAGTTTTATAATTAATCTCTAATATTTGAATGATAGTGTTTTTTTTAAATTAAAAATCAAGTACAAAGTATTGATATTGTTAGATCCTATACAGCATGTAAGCTTCCTGGAAGCTTTCCGGAAGATGTGGAAGAAAGGTTGGAAGCTTTCAGGAAGTTTCCACTGGAAACTTCCCAGAAGATGGATACGTCCTCGATCAGGAGTCTTCCGTAAGTCTTTCATGGAATATTTCAGTGGAACCTCACTGCAAGCCTCCGTAAGTCCTTCATGGAATATTTTAGTGGAAGCCTACTGGAAGCTTCCGTAAATTATTCATGGAATATTTCAATAGAAGCTTACCGACAGCTTCCGTAAATTATTCATGAAACATTTCAGTGAAAACTTACTGGAAGCCTCCGTAAATCTTTCATGAAATATTTCAGTGGAAGCTAACTCGAAGCTTCCGTACATCATTCCTGAAATATTTCAGTGGAAGCTTCCAGGAAGCATCGATAAGTTTTTCGTTGAAAATTTCAGTGGAATATTACCGGAAGCTTCATAGAAGAAGACGTGGAAGATTTAATTGACTGCACAAAAAACATTGGAAGCTTCCAGGAAGTTTACCGGAAACTTCCGTAAACTTTTCATAGAATATTTCAGTAAAGGTTACTGGAAGACTCCGTAAATTATTAATGAAATATTTTAGTGACCCTGTTAAAAAAGTCCAGGTGGATTTCCACGTGGAAAATCCACGTGGAATTCCACGTGGATTTTCAGTCTGATTTACTTGGATTTTCAGGGTGATTTACTTGGATTTTCAGGGTGAAAATCAGGGTGGAATTCCAGGTAGATTTTCAGGGTGAAAATCAGGTTGGAATTTTAAGGGGATTTTCAGTCTGAATTACTTGGATTTTCATAGTGAAATACCACTCTGATTTTGAGTCTAAAAATCCACTCTGATTTTCAGTCTGAAAATCCACCCTGATTGTGGATATTTTTAAGCAATCAAAAAAATATTTTTATAAAATTAAATTTATTTATGTTTTTCATTGCAACCACAAAAATATCTCTGTTCACTTAATAGAATAGAACGTGAGAAAGTAGGGCGAATGATCGTCGTTTTAGACAAAATTAAACTGTTAGTTTATAAGCTCTAAAGTCTTTTATTCTTTTCGTGCGCGTTCGCTTGCCATAAGAAAGTCAATAGGTAGAAAGCGGAGCATCCCCCTAACGGTTAATCATCAGTACTATTATATACATGTGTATATTCATATTCAATAACTAACCACTAGGGGGCTACCACGCTTTTTATGTATTGACTTTCTTATGGCAAGCCAACGCGCATGAAAAGAATAAAAGACTTTAGAGCTTATAAACTAACAGTTTAATTTTGTCTAAAACGACGATCATTCGGCCTACTTTCTCACGTTCTATTCTATTAAGTGAGCAGAGATATTTTTTGTGGTTGCAATGAAAAACATAAATAAATTTAATTTGATAAAAATATTTTTTTGAATGCTTAAATATATCCACAATCAGGGTGGATTTTCAGACTGAAAATCAGAGTGGATTTTCACTATGAAAATCAGGGTGGATTTTCAGACTGAAAATCAGAGTAGATTTTCACTATGAAAATCAGGGTGGATTTTCAGACTGAAAATCAAAGTGGATCTTACTATGAAAATCAGAGTGGATTTTCACTATGAAAATCAGAGTGGATTTTCACTATGAAAATCCAAGTAATTCAGACTGAAAATCCCCTTAAAATTCCAACCTGATTTTCACCCTGAAAATCTACCTGGAATTCCACCCTGATTTTCACCCTGAAAATCCAAGTAAATCACCCTGAAAATCCAAGTAAATCAGACTGAAAATCCACGTGGAATTCCACGTGGATTTTCCACGTGGAAATCCACCTGGACTTTTTTAACAGGGGAAATATTAAATAAGTGATGAACTAATATTTCTTTGAAATATTTCAGTTTATGAATATTAAATAATTCATTGAAATATTTCTGTAATATTGCTGGAACATTTCATGTTTTATTTTAGAAAAATTTTTTAATCCGACACTGAAATATTCAAGTAAGTTGTTACATTATTTCTTGAAATGTTTCAAATTAATATTTCTCAAATCTTTCAAGAAACGTGTCATGAAATATTCCTCTTATATTTGAAAAATATTTCATGAAATATTTGAAAAAATGTTTGAACATAACATCTTTTGAATGGAAAAGGACTTGTTTTTTGTCATTGCAATAAAGTCATTTTCGTTAAAAAAATTACCTAATTTTGATAACAATTATCTCATTCTTATGAAAATGTCTTTTTGGTGTAGCTATAGCCATATGAACATTGTTTTTTATTAACTTACAAACGAGGATAAGCCATATTTATGAGTGTTGGTGTAGTGTCCGTTTTACATTCATTCAAAATAATAATTCCTAATTCATTAGTCTACTGATGGGATCTTCCATGAAATGTTTACGAAAGCTTCCTGAAGCCTTCAGCCCGAATGTTTTAGTCACAAATTGCCAACATTTAGCTGTAAGGTAAATACAGTCTTCCTTAGAGCTTCCTTGGGTCTTTCCCTACACTAATTCATCAATCTTCCAACAGAATCTTCCTTGAAAGGTTTACGGAAGCTTCTAGGATACTCAAACCGGAATATTTCTGTAAAAATCTTCAATATTTCGCTGAAAGGTGAACGGAGTCTTCCATCCAAGCTTCCATGAAATCTTTCGGTGCAATGATTCATCAATCTTCCAACGGAATCTTCTTTGGAAGGTTTGCGGAAGCTTTCAGGAGCCTTCCACTGAAATGTTTCAATGACAATTTCCAATATTTCGCTGAAAGGTAAACGGAGTCTTCCATTCAAGTTTTTATGAAATCTTCTGGTGCAATGATTCATCAATCTTCCAACGGAATGTTCCTTGGAAAGTTTACGGAATCTTCCAGGAGACTTAAGTCGGAATATTCCAGTGGAAATTCCCAACATTTCCCCGAAAGGAAAACGGAGTCTTCTATAAAGCTTCCATGAAATCTTTCGGTGCAATGATTCATCAATCTTCCAACGGAATCTTCCTTAGAAGGTTTACGGAAGCTTTTAGGAGCCTTCCACTGGAATGTTTCAATGACAATTCTCAATATTTTGCTGAAAGGTGAACGGAGTCTTCCTTTTAAGCTTCCATGAAATTTTTCGGTGCAATGATTCATCAATCTTCCACCGGAATTTTCCTTGGAAGGTTTACGGAAGCTTTCAGAAGCCTTCCACTGGAATGTTCCAATGACAATTTTCAATATTCCGCTGAAAGGTAAACGGAGTCTTCCATTCAAGCTTCCATGAAATCTTTCAATGCAATGATTAATCAATCTTCCAACGGAATCTTCCTTGGAAGGTTTACGGAAGCTTTCAGGAGCCTTCCACTGGAATGTTTCAATGACAATTTCCAATATTTCGCTGAGAGGTGAACGGAGTCTTCCTTTCAAGCTTCCATGAAATTTTTCGGTGCAATGATTCAGCAATCTTCCACCGGAATCTTCCTTGGAAGGTTTACGGTAGCTTTCAGAAGCCTTCGACTGGAATATTTCAATGACAATTTTTCAATATTTCGCTGAAAGGTAAACGGAACCTTCCATATAAGCTTCCATGAAATCTTTCGGTGCAATGATTCATCAATCTTTCAACGGAATCTTCCTTGGAAGGTTTACGGAAGCTTTCAGGAGCCTTCCACTGAAATGTTTCAATGACAATTTCCAATATTTCGCTGAAAGGTAAACGGAGTCTTTCATCCAAGTTTTCATAAAATCTTCCGGTGCGATTCATCAATCTTCCAACGGAATGTTCCTTGGAAGGTTTACGGAATCTTTCAGGAGACTTAAGTCGGAATATTACAGTGGAAATTCCCAACATTTCCCTGAAAGGAAAATGGAGTCTTCTATAAAGCTTCCATGAAATCTTTCGGTGCAATGATTCATCAATCTTCCAACGGAATCTTCCTTGGAAGGTTTACGTAGGCTTCCAGGGGTTTCTCGTAGAAAGTTTCCTTTTCAATATTCCGGGAATATTTCTGTTTTCTTCCATAAAGCTTCCATACATACACTGAGAAAAAAATTTAGTTGGATTAAGTAAGGCTTAATTGAATCAATGAAATCCCTTAGGTGCGGGCGGCACATAAAATGTTTTGTTACATTAAGAGCAGGCCGGATTCGCTGTCCTTGTCTAATTGAGATTTTCGTTATTTACTCAAGTATTAATCGGTGTATCTGCAAATTGAAGGTTAAGCGCAATAGATATTATTATTACAAATATGTATGCACAAGAAAACAAAAATCTACCGATTTGTTTTTGAGAAAAGTAAGGAACGCGAAAATATTATAAACATAAACTTTCGCCTCGGCGTTCCTTACTTTTCTCAAAAACAAAGCGGTAGAATTTTTTCTTCTTGTGCATAAATGTTTATTATAATAATATCTATTGCGCTTAACCTTTAATTTGAAGATACACTGATTAATAGTTGAGTAAATAACAAAAAACTCAATTGCTACTCGGTCGGTATCAGGTTCTACTCCGGCCTGCTGTTAATACAAATATTTTAATTGAGTCAAATAAATATTTCATTTTTTTAAATAAATATTTGATTCTACTAAACATCACAAATATTGGTTAAAAATAATATTTTGTATTTTCAAATAAATATTTGACTTACTAAATGTCGCGAAGATTGATTCAATAAAATTAATTCATTGTTTTTATAAAAAATTTTATCAATTAAAATGCCCATTTGTTTTTCTAATTGATTATTTCATTACATTAATATACATATTGGAATTAAATCAAATAATATTTTGTATTTTCAATTAAATATTTGACTTATTAAATGTCGCGAAGATTGATTCAATAAAATTAATTCATTGTTTTAATAAAAAAAATTATCAATTAAAATGTCCATTTATTTTTCTAATTAATTATTTCATCATATTAATGTTATATTGAAATTAAATTAGTTCAATATTTTATATTTTTAAATGAAAGTTTAATTTATTGAATATTTTAAATTTAATAAAATTTTAAGATTTAATAAAATTAATTCATTGTCTTAACAAAAAATTGATTAATTATTCGGTTTCACAAATAAAATATTCCTTTAAAGTAAAGAAATATTTAATTAATTCGATTTATAGATATTTTAATCGAACAAATACTGTCTTTAATCAACAGTATTTGCTTTCAGTGATTTACATTTATTTATTAACATCAATGAATTGATGACTCATTAAAGGACAGGTGAATATGATTCCATTTATTTATATGGTAAAGAATAACAATTATTAACATACTAACATTAGTATGCTTTATACAGTGATCGCACACGCAGTAAATCTAACATAAATTTCGCTCGCATTACAATTTACGTATTATCTTGAATTTTTAACTTCCTTATATATCAACTTAGAAGCCCTCTTACCGATTGCGAGATCGAAAATTAACGACGCCACCAAGCGGTAGCATCATCAAACCATCGAACTAAATGATTTTGTTAAAACAATAAATGTTTCTTTTAGTTCAAATATGTGTTATTTGAATGAAATAAATTATATAGATGAATCAAATAGTGGATTTACTTGATTTTAACAAGTATTGAATCAGATTTCTCTCTAATTTTTATTAATTTTAGTACATATTTTGCTAAGTTATTCACTTAGCAAGACACGTATTTAAAACACGAGTTTGTTTGAGTATAAAGGATGATAACTTATACAAAAAAATATTTTTCAAGAATATTAAATATTAATTTTAACATTATATTTCATTTGATTTAGTAAATATGTTATTAAATAATAACTGCTTGTTTCAATAAATATTTCATTAAGATAATCAAATAATTATTTAATCGATCTGATAAAGAAATTAATTAATACAACAAAATATTTAATTTGGACATAAATAATAAAATATTTAAGTGTTAAAAATAATAATTAATTCAATTAATCACTGATTTCATAGACGCAATATAATTAAATAATAAAAGTAATAAAATAATTTTATAGAACAAAATAAATCAAATATTTGAATCAATTAAAAATTTATTTAATTTAATGCATCCAATTAATTATAATATAGTAATGAAATTATTTGAGTAAAAGACAATGAGATATTTCATAGAATCAATCATATATTTCATAAAGAGAAAAAACGCATTCATCAAAGCAACTAAATATTGAATTAAAATGATTAGGTATTTCATTGGCCAGTGAAATAATTTAATATAAGTCATACAATATTTATTTAAAACAATGAAATATCTTTTTGTTATTATTCAAAATTTATTGAAAGAATAAAACAATAATTTTGACATTATTAAATATTTCATTAATATAATTAAATATATTATTGAACAGTAAAGTAATTTAATAAAGGTGATATAATAATTAATTAAATCAATGTAATATATTCTTCTTTTAATCAAAATTTGATAAAAATAATAGAATAAATACGTTAGAATTAGTAAACATTTTATTAAGATAATTAAATATATTATTAAACATCAAAGTAATTTAGTAGAAGTATTATAATATTTAATTGAAATAGTGAAATATATTCTTATGTCAATCAAAACTTGATAGAATTAATAAAATAAATATATTCGGTTTAATAAAAATTTCATTGAGATAATCAAATATATTATTGAACATTAAAGTAATTTTATGGAAGTGTTAATATAATATTTAATTGAATCAATGAAATATATTCTTGTTTCAATAATAACTTGATAGAAATAATAGAATAAATATATTTGGTTTAATAAATATTTCATTAAGATAATCAAATATATTATTAAACATTAAAGTAATTCAATAGAAGTGTTAATACAATATTTAATTAAATCAGTGACATATATTCTTGATTCAATAACAATTTGATAGAAATAATAAAATAAATATATTTGGTTTAATAAATATTTCTTTAAAAAAAATTTAATATCTTATTTTACGTTGCACCTTTCTTGACTTTAAAAAAATAATTTTTTGTTTTTCTTTTTGTGAATTCATTGAAATCGGATTTGTTGATTTTAAGGAACCTATTTCTTTAAATTAATTGTAATTTTTATTGAAATGCTGATCAAATTTTATGTGTTATATACAACATTAAATGACAATGTTATTAACTTAGTGAAGCATTTATTTACAATATAAGCTTCTTTAACTTAATCGGATGACCGTTAATTCAAGCAAATATTATATTGATGATTGACCAATATTTTTTTATTTTTATTAAAGATTTTGTAAATTTAACAAACGATTTACTAAAATAAATATTTAATTATTGTAACAAAATATATAGATAATTTACAAACATATTCTATTGTTACAAATAAATATTTTATAAAATTTTATCAACTGCCTTAATGAAATTGATTTGATTAAATCAATCAAATAATTTAACCGAAACAATAAATTTTTCTTTATTTTAAAAAAATATTTATTTTTTTCAACTTAGGTATCAATTTTTTTCATCCCAACTAAATATTTCAGTGATTTAATAACCTTGCATATTACTTCAATCAAAATTAATTTTTATCAACAAAATATTTAATAACTAAATTTATTTCATTGACTCAACTAAATTTTTTTCTCAGTGTATTTGAATGAAATATTCCATTGGAATATTTCGGAATATTCCAATGATAATGTTCATGCTGTGTGGGATGAGATCAAAGAAAATATATATTTCAAAAGAATGATAAATATTTTAAAAAGACTTAAAGTGAAATTACCAGGAGATTGGAATCAAATTACAGATGTAAGATGCATAAAAATATATTTCAAATTTTTAAGAAATATAATTATTTAAAAATAAAATTCGTATAGTTTCCTTAGATCTTAAGACAGCCTTTGATGCATTGGGTAAGAATAGTTACATTTAAATCACATTTAAAAAAATAAAATCAATTAATATATTAAACAATGTAAACTACTTAACTGCTAATATTAAAAAAAAAAATGAAAATATATAAGATGTGATGTAGTTTTTAATGTAATAAAGCATATAATATCATTTGATTCAAATTTTTATATTAATTTTTGTAAAATATTATTTTTAATATACTAACCTTGTAATAGAAATAAA
Organism: Anastatus disparis; assembly: GCA_017163975.1. Classification (NCBI taxonomy): domain Eukaryota; kingdom Metazoa; phylum Arthropoda; class Insecta; order Hymenoptera; family Eupelmidae; genus Anastatus; species Anastatus disparis. Next base: position 155,715 of record JAFFSR010000393.1, read on the forward strand.
TAAATATATATATATATCGCCACCCAATTGTTCTTTTGAGGATTGCGACGTTGCCACATCTAAAGTAATAATACTTCTCTATATCTATATATATCGAAATCCGACATGTGAACGCGCCTTAATCGCTTAAAAAATCCTCAAATTGCCAGGCAATTTAAGGATTTTTTCGTTTAACCTTATTTCCCATATAATGGCAAACGCGCAAAATCCTCAAAAGTCTCGTAAAGTATCGATATACGTATATTTTTTTAATGAAATATTTGAAATTCAAATATAAAAATTTAAAATATAAATAACTAACTTTTAGTTTTTATTTCATGTATATTTGAAAAAACTATATGTTTTTTACAATTCTTTTTCAAAACTTAAATAAGTCAACAAAATGAATTGGTTAAAATAAACATTTATAACTATATATTCATTGTATTTAAATGTAACTTACTTCATACAGTGATTGGTGGCTCCTTTTATGAGTGTATATATACGTTGCCACAGATTACATAGGGTTCTATTATATTTTAATTTAAATTATATTACACCTATTCTTTAATATTCCCGATTGCAAAAATTTTATTTTAAAAATAATATTATTAACTGTAGAGCTATGGATTCGTAATCTCGAGATCACAAGTTCCAAGGTACGTTGCATGTGCTTTGTTCATGAACACACTGACGATCTCCGTCGCTAATTAGCATCGCAATGATAGCTGAAATACAGCGACGTTACATAAAATTTAAAAAAAGTCAAGAATATTGTTCTCGTTTTGATTATAAAATACCGACATTACAGGTTTCTACATTTATCATTCTTAATCCATTGTAAAAATATCTCATTATGATTTAGAAAAAAAAGTTTCTTTTAGCGATTATGAAAAATAAATTTGTAAGCTTTTTTTAGCAACAACAAATAATATATTTGTATGCTTATATGAAGTTTTTTTTGCGACAACAAATAATAAATCTGTATGCTTTTAATAAGCTTTTTTTAGCGACAACAAATAATAAATCTGTACGCTTTAGCGACAACAAATAATAAATCCGTACGCTTTAGCGACAATAAGGAATGAATTTGTAAGCTTTCAAAGCTTTTAATGCAGCCATATATATTTATGCTGATCTCAAGGCCAGAAATCTTTTATTAAAATAAATATGTCAATATATTATTTCTAGTTAAAAAAAAACATGTTCCATTTAAATACAAGTGTTAATAAATTACCTATGGATATTAAGCTAAATTCATTTTGTAATTTATAATTTACTTTTGTAATTAGTAAATTTTTTCAATAATAAAAATAAAGATACAATATATAAAAATAAAAATATTATATATTCATCTAAATAAAGGAAATGCAGAGAGGAAGCTTTGTATTATTAATTAGTTATGCTTGCAATTATATTTATGAAATATTAATAATAATAATTTTTTTTTCATTATTAAAATTAAATATTAGAATATAAATGAAATTCAGCGAAAAAACTTCATATTATTAATTAGTTACAGTTACAATTATAATAATAAAATATTACTAATTATAATAATATTCAATTACTCATAATTGTTATTATAATAATAGAATATTATTAATAATATGAATATTTTTTTACTACTTATTACTAAAACATAATATCATAGTGAGGGGGGGCTATAAAAATTGAGGGGGGGCATATTGAGGGGGTTGAGGGGGCTATAAAAATTGGGGGGGAGCGAGGGGGGCTGAGGGAGGGCTTCAGTTACGTTAATTTTGAAATGGCCATTTACAAGAGGAATTACAACGTAATTGAAGGGGGGGCTGTACGGACAGACATTTGAGGGGGGCTGAGGGGAAGGGGTTAGTTGAATCTTGTCTTACGACTATATATAGATAGATATATACAGGGTGGGCCAAAAGTACCGGAACGGCGAAATAACTCTGCGGGATTGTATTTTGGGAGAAAAAGCTTGAAACAAAAGATAGAGGATATTTTCTTGGCTATTCGACGATGATAATGACCATGACCTTGACCATAACCTTGAATGTCATTTCAAGGTCAAGTTAATTTCTTTAAATGGGAACCCATAATTTTCACCTCAGAAATAAAAAGAGCGGAAAATTTTACGTAAATACATATCTGGATGTTCATGAGATTCAAATATATGAACTGAAGAATCAATCAACTTGAATTAAATTTAATTGTTGCGTAGGATCCATCTAAATGTATCCAACAAGCATTAAACTTCAACCTTTTCAATCACAGGAGCCATTATAGTGGCACCCTTTCTCATTTTCTTTTTTTTATTGTTTAATTTGCACTTTAATCTTTATTCTTTTTGCATTTTCATATAAATGAGTGTTCATTTCATAAGTATCATATGATATATTTTGAATATATGATTGTAAATGAATCTAAAAAATTAATGGATGATAGAAAATACTAGTCTTTGCGAAAATAATTTGTGACTGAAAGGGTTAATCAAATTGAATCAACATAAATCGTGAATAATATTAAATCAAATTGATAAGAGTTTTTTCCCATAGATTCAAATTGACATTAATAGGTTCCTATTATCAAAGAGTTTATGGGATAAAAATGCATGAATTGAGTATTGGAAAGTGAATCAATTCGTATTGAGTATTATACTTGCGTATGTACCTATCTATTTGAATGTTTTCAATTAGCATAAAACTTTCATGAATTTGAATCCACTTGAATAGCCTATTGTTTAAATGAGATTGAATGTGATTTCTACGACAAATTTGAATCTACATTGAGTTCCTATTGTCAAAAAAATATTGGTTTGGATCAATTCATTGTGTATTAAAGCAGAAATAAACATGCCATACAATTTGAGCGTTGCGTATAGGGATTTTCATCTTATAGTTTCCAATCAATATAAAATTTTAATCAGTCTTAATTTACATTCATGGCAAAGAATATTCAATGAGGTTTTATTACATTTTTTTCAATGATTTGGAATCTAAATAAATAGTGCGACGATTCAAAAATCGCGCTAGACTTAGTACTTGCGCTCAGCCGCTACGAGGCGCTACTCCCGCAATGGAAATAGCGAGCTCCGTAGCATATATAAGCGAGCCACCGAGCCAGCATCAGACTCTCTCCCCTTCCTCTGTGTAAGAGTGGGGTTGCTCGGCACAGTGAGAGTTATCTATACCTATATTCCTGTCTTAAGCTATGTAAGGGTGGGATTGCCCGGCATAGTCTCCTATCTTTCCGTCAGTGTAAGGGTGGGATTGCCCGACACTGACTCCTAGTTGCTACCTCCACCATCGCTGGTCGGGGTAGACTCCTCCGTTGGTCTTCGACCAAAAGTCTCCCCCCTTTTTTCCACTCATGGTTTAGAGGGTTACCTTCCTAATTTTCCTGCTTTACCTTACCTGGCTCCGTTACCGACCGCGCCGAACTCCGCCAATAAAGTAGGTCGCGAATTTACCCACCAAGTCTATATTATTATATAATTAATCGTTGTATTTCTTTTCTTTGTTTTATTTGTTACAATTTAATTTTAATAAATTTTTATTTGGCAATTATTACAGAGATATACAGCCATAACGCATTAAGTCGGTACATGGGTATATTACATTCGACGTATATAATATAATTTGAGCGCGCAAATACAAAATAACTAGTGAACATCTCACTATAGTCAATTTAATATAAAGAACCTAGGGTGCCTCGGGGTCGTTAAGCCCGTCTTATAGTAATTATAAGCCCTGAGGTATTATTTGTTACAACCGATAAATACAAGCTAGCGCCACCTAGCGGTCAAGAAGACAACTAAAGATTTTTCTTTTCTTTTTCAATGTACAAAACGTTATTACATATAATTATAATTTTTCTTTTGTTATTCAGTATTATTATTTAATCGGCGTTGTAATTATTTTGTTATTCTTTTTATTCTTTTTATTAATAAATATAAAAGAGAAAGATAGTTTAAGTCTAAATCCAAATTATCGTGTTTAAACTTATTCACCAGTCCGCAGTACCCATCCTGCTTCCTCTCACAAACAATATCACTTAGTACCTAAGGATAGGTTAGCTTTGTTTCATTTATTTATGATTAATTCTTTTAATTAATATTATTACTTTTTGATTATTCATATTTCATTCTATTTAAAGATTAATTTCTTTTAATTTATTTCTTTATTTTTCTTATTATTAATTTTATTAATTTGGTAAGGTTAGATTAGTTTAGTATGTAAGTTTGAACTTTGGCCTCCGAGAATCAACCATCTGCAGCGCCCTCTAAAAGTCTGACGCCTACGACATCAAGATCTAATCGAGGCAAAAAGGCCAAACGTTACAATAGACTTCTAATGTCAAAAAGTTTATAGGCTTCAATAAATTAATTGAACATTGAAAAAAGCATTGACTCGTGTCGAATTTAATAATTATAAGAATATATCAATGTAAATATCCAATCAGCATCAAACTTCGATAAAATTAAATTGACTTTAATCGTGAATAATATTAAATTATATTGATTTAGATTTTTTATCATGAATTTTAATCAACATCAATAAATTTCTAGTACTAAAGAATTTATGGTATAAATGCATAAATTGAACATTGGAAAATAAATCAATTTCTATCGGGTATTATCGTTGCATATGGATATATTGATTTAAATGCTTCCAATCAACATTACACTTTAATGAATTTGAATAGACTTAAATGGTGAATCGTTTATATGATATTCAAAATGATTTTTCATTACAAATTCAAATCTAAATTAATGAGTTCCTAAAGCCAAAAATTTTATCATGAATTCATTAGCGTAAATTAACATGCTCAATCAATCAATAATCAATTGTAAACAATTGAGTCCTTGCATGAAAACATGCATTATATCCTTCAGGTAGAATATGAAAAAATAAAAGACCCATATTTTTTTTTTCAATATGATGAATTGCAAACGTTATAGCCAGTATAAGTTAAAACAATTTTGATATATATAAATATAGCGCAAATATGAATGATGTCACGATACTATAAACAATCGTGACAACACATAATTTTAACTGTTTCTATCTCTTTTAGTTTTCATTTTTATGATAAAACAAAAAATACGTGTGCTTTATTTTTCTTTTTGTAAATGACGGATATAATTGCTTCTATTATATTATAAAATTATTCTACTAAAGATTCCTATTAGGAAAACCCGTGGAAAAACACCTATAATTTTCAAGTACACTTTGTTTACTTTCACATGTCTTTATTACACGTGTTTGATTTTATGTGCTATTTTCATGTCTTCTATTTCCACGCGTTTCTTTCATGTATTTTTTTATGTATTATTTTGATGTGTTCTTTTCATGTATTTTTGTAAATGAAGTCATATACTATTTTTTTAGACATTTTATTACTCATTTACCTATTTACTATCCTACAAGAAAAAAAAATCTGAAAAAAAATCTGAAAAAAAACATGGAAAAAACACATGAAGTTAGCACATGAAAAAAACACGTAGGATTCGCTGTCCTTGTCTGATTGAGATTTTTGTTATTTACCTAAGTATTAATCGGTGTATCTGCAAATCAAAGGTTACTTCAGCGTTCGTTACTTTTCTCAAAAACGAAACGGTAGAATTTTTTTTTATTGTGCATAGATGTTCATAATAATAATATCTATTGCACTCAACCTTTAATTTGAAGGTACACCGATTAATTGAGTAAATAACAAACAACTCAATTGTTACTCGGTTGGTATCAGGTTCTACTCCGGCCTGCCGTTAAATAAATAATTTTTCTTCATATCTTGGTCGAAAATTTTACCTACCTTCCTACATATCCGCATCGAAAGTTGATGTTCCCTCCGCATCGACGCGCCACCTAGCTAGCCAGGAGGGAAAAATATACAACGTTCACTCGTTCTCTCGTTCTCCTTGACGCGCTCTCGCAATCGTGATTTTAACCTCCATTGTAGAAAAAAGCATCAATGTACATTACATGTACTTTGTTCTCAAACACATTGGCGATCTTCGTCGCTAATTAGCATCGTAATGATAGCATAAATAGAGTGACGATAAAAATTTTAAAAAAATTTGCATTTTGTAAAATATTATATGCGTTTAATTGTGTTTGTGTGTGTGCATTTAGTTGGTTTAATGGACGCGTAGTGTTGTGTTATATTTTTATTATATTTATTTTGCTTTGTAATGATAGCATAAATACAGTGACGTTAAAAATGAAAAAAAAAGTTGCATTTTGTAAAATATTATATGCGTTTAATTGTGTTTGTGTGTGTGCATTTAGTTGCGTTAGTGAACGCGTAGTGTTAAATAATTTGCTAAGGCTTCTCCCGATTCATCTTTTGTTTTCAATGGATATGTTTTAGCTAATCTAGAATAATCATCTATACACGGAAAGAAATTTCGTCTTTCGGTATCTCGATATTTAGAGTCTATTGATTTCATAAAAGGAACAACATTTCATAACTCTACATTTTGTATTATTTCAATTCGTACAAGAGTATAAAATAAACTCTAAGAATCCCCGAATACATGCAAAACGAAACTGAACTTGATCTTACTCGAAATTCGTAAATATGGAATTCATGAGTCCTCGCAATAGCGCAAGCGCACGGCCGAGCTACCTCAATTCGGCTCTGGGCGTCTGAAACTCCGAGGGCCGAAATTCTTGATTTCTGCAATACCTTTGAATAAGAGACTCCGACGCTAGCGAATCAATTTAACACAATTATTGAAAAGTCTTTATCCCTTAAGTCATCGACATCTCCAAAGGCGAAATTTTTTTCAGTGTAAAAGTAATTATAAATCTCTCAAGTCCTGAATATGAGGTAGATTTTATTGGACCAGTGATGTCCGTATGTATAACTTGTAATGGTCTTTGTGCTCTATCTCTAATTTCTTTAAAAGGCAGTTTATCCATTTTAACCATTATACAGATTTCGCAATCTTGAATAGATGAGTTGTTAAAATTAACTTTTTCCAATATATTATCTATTCTCTGTAATTTTTTTAGGTAATTCATAGATGCATGTCCTAGTTGAATGTGCCATAACATTGCCTCATTTTGCTTTACGAACTTCCGTGTATTTTCTTTAAGTGGACTTTTCATAAACAGTTCTTCAATATCTTCAAACGTTTTTAAATCATCTGTTTGAATCACGTATTTTTTTATTGACTATGATTTCCTCTTGATTCTCCCTCCCAATCGCAGAACCTATATTATATGACTCTTTATTTACTCCCTCCGAAACTAATACCTCGTGATCATTAGCTTGTATCTGTGATCGATGTGAAAATTCATGATTTGGAATTACTCTTGCTTTGTAACTATGATTTTTATATAAAAATTCTTTACAATCTTCAAAATCATTTTTTTTTCACTTCGAAACGTATAATACAATTAGGCTTGTTGTACGGTTTAATTATTGTTTTATTTGTCTGTTTATTATATACTCTAAGAATTTTTGCATGCATATAAATGCTTGAACCTGCTTCTGCTAGTCTTCTTAATAATAATAGATTTTCTAAAACATCTTTCACGACAATTACATCAGTTAGTTTGAAAACTTTCTTAAGAGGCGGTCGGAACCAAATCGGTGACTTGCGGTATATATCAAGTCAGCATTTTTCGCTTTACGATAATATTTTGTATATTTTTATGGCTTAAACTATTTCAAATTATTCTTTATATACATGACTAGAGGAAATGACTATATTTTTACCATATGAATAAGTAAATAAATTATTATAAGCATTTATTACAAATATCAAACTGACTTGACATATACCGCATGCAAAAAACTGTCGTGTCGATTGTTAGGTGGCATTTTTCGCTTTATAACAATATTTTTTATATTTTTGTGGCTTTAACTACTTTAAATTATTCTTTATATACATGACTAGAGGAAATGACTATATTTTTACCATATTAATAAATGAATAAATTATTATAAGCATTTATTACAAGCACCGAACTAAGTCACCCATTTGGTTCCGACCGCCTCTTAAGAGGAGGTCACGTATCTCTGTCCTTTTCCAATCAAAGAAATGATTTTTTTACAAAAACTAATAACTTAATCAAAAAATGAAGAGAAAGCCGCATCTTGCATCAAAAAAAGCAATATTTTCTTTGATGAGAAAAAATTAATTTTATTGCTTCGTTTTCAAAAAAAACCTTGAAAAACCGAATTGTCCACTCTAACCACTATGATTTACACTGAAAAAAAAATAAGCAAGTTCAACTCGGTTCCCATGCTAAAACAGCATGGCTCTATATGCAAGTAGCTTTTTAGTAATATCATCAGAGGAACCATGCAATGTTATTTTAGCAACCATGCTAAAACAGCATAGTGCACCAACCGAGTCGTTTTTATTCGAAGTAACATTTATGATTTATCGTAAATAAATTAAGTTTAACAAAATTTTATTAAATAATCGTATATTTCTATTTAAATATTTGTTGTATTTACACGTATCTATACTAAAATACGTTTTCCAATAAAGTTTTAAAAAATTTTTGAGGTTATGTACAAAAACATACCAGAAGATTTTTACACAAATTCAGATAAATTCCATTGAATAAGATGTTGTTTCACGAAATTATCTATCACATATAAACATTTTTGTGAAATAGTTTTTATTATTTATTATTTTCATAAAGACTCGCTGATTACTATACTTAATGCAACAATAACGTATCTCCGTAGATTCAAAATAGTTATTATATTAAAATGACATAACAGGCACTATGCTGTTTTAGCATGGCTCTACCAAGTCATGTTTGCTTATTTTTTTTTCAGTGTAAGTTTTTCAAGGTTTTCTTGAAAACGAAGCAATTAAATTAATTCTTTCTCATCAAAGAAAATATTGCTTTTTTTATAACGAGATGCGGCTTTCTCTTCATTTTTTGATAAAGTTATTAGTTTCTGTAAAAAACTCAATTCTTTGATTGGAAAAGGACAGAGATACGTGACCTCCTCTTAATTGGTGCATTTATTTGTAATGGAAGATCATGTTTTCCATTTATTACTATGTCAGCAAATTTATTTTTATTTGCACTTTTAATACTGCTATTCTCACACTTCTTAAAATTAATTAAAATTAAAAATTTAGTTATTACATAATTGGTTGCTCCTCGACCAGCTGTAAAATTTGAATACTCGTTTGAATCGTATGGATTTTCAATATATTCATTCTTATCGGTTATATTTTTCAATTGTTGAACTTTCCTTGGTTTATTTTTATAAGTATTTTATACTGCTGCCTATCTTAATCTTTTATTAACATTTTGATTTTCTCTTTTGGTTATTTTTCCTCTATCATTTAATTTGTTAAAAATCCTTTGTTGATGCTTAAAATCGTTATTCTTCTTGGTTGTAGATCCATTAAAACTTCTATTTTCTTGATTAGATTTAAGAAGGATTTTATTTCTGTATCCTTTATTTTGCTCATAACCTATACATTATTTTGAGAATTAACATAGGAACAATCTGCACTTCATGATTTTTTATGTCTTAACATTAAAAAAAAAACCATTTATTACTTGTTTTTAAGTAATAGTCATTTGTCCAATGACCAATTTTATTGCAACGATGACATCTTTCATTTTTATTGTATTGCATAATTACTCTTTGAGCTATATGTTTCTCTTTATTTTCACTTTTCTTTTCAGCTTTCCAATTAAAATAGAAAAGATTTTGTTTCTTCTATATTCATCTCTTTGAAATTCGTTTGCCTTCTAATTAAATCTGCTATTCTTAGTTCGGGTGTTATTGGCGAAACGGCTTGATAGAATGCTGTTCTTATAATTGATTCGGAACATTCACAAAAATGATTTACTTTTTCATCCTTTCTCATTTTTATTTAATATAGCTGAGCTCTGACTGAAGTGTGCGTGACGTTTGTTTCAGTCTTTTTACATTCTCATAACTTTTTCAAGATTTCTGCAGGTTCTTTTAAATTAACTATCCTCTTATGATAAGTTTCATCCAGATGATTAATGATTATATCTCTAATGAGATTTTTCCTCTTGTCTGCTTGAATTCCTGATAAATTTTCAGGTGTTTTTACATTGGGATCAATTAAATCCATTAAATCATTGCTAATTAGATCCGATCTTAAATAATCCATCCAAAGATCGAAATTTGATTTTTGAGAAAGTTTGTAATCCCTTTTGATATTTATTTTTGATTTTTGAATTTCATTTTTGTGTTCGAATTAAAAAACGAAGAGCCTCCGACCTCACTCATATTATTTTATGAATCTGTGGAATAAAATTCTAAATTATTACCTGGATTTTAATAAAATATTATGTCAGGCCCGACCATCTAACTCTTTGTTCTTTTGAAGTTAATTCTAAACAATTAAATTATTTAACTTCAAAAATTCTAACTCTTTATTCTTTTGAAGTTAATTCTAAAAAATTAAATTATGCAACTTCAAAAATTCTGAATCTTTGTTTCATAAAATTCAGTCAAAATTCTCAAAATTTATTTGAAAATATTTTTTTTTTCTCATTATTTATTTTTAAATATTCAAAGGAGAGAAATATGGCACCGGGGGGGAAACAGCCTCCCAACCGCCTCGGGAAAAAAGTTTACAAATGTCATCCTAAAAAAGAGATGAATGCGGTTGTATGTATCATTTGCGATAATGCATATCATAGAAGTGATTTTGAAAGGTTGGAAAATACAAGATATGTTAGTGAAAACTTAGTTATATGTCCGGAACATGTGCACGTGTCAAACATAACCTCTAAAGACCATGAGAATGAAGAAGAACTAAACGAAACAGCAAAAATGATTATAGCAAAAATAAAAGCAAGACAATCTGAAGAAATAAGAAAAGAAATTTTAGCAGAGTTAGCAAATAAAACACAAGAACTTCATAACAAAACCATAATAGATGACACTAGAGAACTTGAAATCCTTGTAAATGAAAATACGCTGTTAAAAGATTTAAATAAAGAGTTACAAGATAAAAATTTATTGCTGAAAGAATTGCTGGAACATCACAAAGAAAAAGAAAACGAAAATGAAAACAGAGTAAGTAAAAAATCTTATGCTGATATGTTATTGAGTGAGAAGCCAATACAGCAGAAAAAAGTGCCTAAAATTATAGTAAAAACCAAAAATAATGACTCAGATACAATCAAAACCTCAGTGACACATTATCTAATAAAAGACAAATCAATTCAAACAAAAAGTGTTTATAGTAAAAACAAAAATGAAATAATTGTAAACTGTATGAATAACGATAGTGTAGCAAATGCAAAAAAAATACTAAAAAGTAAACTATCAAAATGTGAAGTAATAACTGAACAATTAAATAAACCAAAAATAAAAATAGTTGGTATAGATAATTACACCAAAATGGATCTAAAAACAATTGAAAATGACATTAATACTAGAAATTTTAATGATATCAGCGAAAAAGGTAATGCATTACACATGTATACTAATAAAGATAATAAAATGAGTTCAGTAATAATGCAAGTACCAGCCGAAATATATAGAATAATAGGAGAAAAAAATAATAGAATATTTGTGGGGTGTGACATCCCATGGAACTAAACCCTTATAAATTGTTAAATGAATTATATTAAAGATTGGAATTATTCATTAATCTATTTTTTTATTACATTTATTACATATATGGAAAAGTAGTTCCATGCGATGTCCCGAGTCAGCATTCTTAAAAATTGCGAAAACTTCAAATGTAAAGAAGAGACGAAGAAGAAAGTACAAGAATTCATTGGTAAGCAAGCCAATGAACTCTAAAATAATCGAACGATTTTCTGTTCTGGAAATCTCAGCTGCATGTCAGGTTTTGATTGGATTTTCCATCTCTCGATCGCCCGGCGCAAGGCAATAAAAACAGCCCCCTACGTCACTCTTCGCCTTTTGTCATGATACGATAGCAACCACAAGAGTCGGCTCTGCTGGTCCGCTGAGATAAAGTCAGTGTTAGTTTTAAATCAGTTTATTTATCAATAAATTCATTAGGAAGTAGCTTAGAAACCTACTTCGCTAATAGGAAAAATTATAATATAGAAAAATATAAATTTACAATTTTTGCATAAATAGACTAGAAACCTATTTCACGAAATTTATATAAATAAATATTTAGTGAAAAGGACAAACAAGTGCAAGTGACGACATAAACGAATAAATTAGCTGAGCGCTAGAAGACCAAGAGTTGAAGAATCTAACCTAATCTGGCCACGGATAACTTAACCGTGTAGGAATAAGTTAATTTAAGCGGAGATTAAAGGACGGAACTTCAAGGGATACATTTATATATCTTCTCCCTCTCTTCCTGGAATATTGAATCGTAAGAAAATTATTATATTAATGAATAACAAAAATGTGTATTAATTATTAAATTAAAAAAATAAAAGAAAAAGAAAACACAAAAGGAGAAATTTATTTAAATAATTAAAACTTAATATTAATTTTTATAAAAATTTGGTTATTTTAAAACTAAATTAGAATTTAATTTTAATAAATATTTAGTTAAAAGGTGACAGGTAAGTCCTGGGACTACAAACTGGTTCCCAATAAAAAGAAATTTATTTCTTTTTGTGAACTCAACGACCGAAACAAATCCGGTCGTAACAGGGCATCAAAGATGTATGATCTATGATCTAGTAAACATTACAACATGTTTCAATTGTGGCAGATTGGGACATAATGGTGTGAAATGCAAAAATGATACAGTATGTTAAAAATGTACAGGCAGTCATGAAACAAGCGAATGCACAAGTGACAAGATTGAATGTGTCAATTGTGTTTTTAGTAACATGAAATACAAAACAAATTTTAATACGTGTCACATTCCTACAGATACGAACAAATGCGAAATTATCAAAAACAAGATAAAGAAATATTTAGACTCAACGGATTACCCCGTAAAACCTATTTTACCAACAATAAATACGGCTAAATTACCAAAAGCTAACTACCGGAAGAAACAAGAGACTATCTCAGCAATTAAGTCAAGAATTAAAAGACATACAAGTGGCTCAAATTCATCGACTTCAAGTATTGCAAGTATTGCAAAGTAATGTGTTAGATGATATACAAAACCAAGTTGTTGAGCAGGCTGTAGCTTACGATGACCTAGAGTCCCTGAATAGAAATTTAAAAACTTAAAATAATTTAATTTTATATTTAAACATAAGAAGCTTGAATGCAAATTTTAACAAATTACAAATCTTGATCAGGAGACTCAAGAGTAAGCCGTACGTTATAGTCTGTGCAGAAACATGGAATTTAGAACAGTATCAATATTATAAGTTGAGCGGATATAATATGTATTATAATCAAAGTAAAATAAATAGGTCCCATGGTGTAGTCCTATATATAAAGAATGATGTTAGTCAAACAACTAATATAATAGAAATGGGTACCCAATAAGCACACATCTGGAAAAAAGAATTCTTTAAGAATTCACGAATGTCCGCTCTGAAGTTAATAAAATATATTAATAAAGTATTCATCAAATATTCACAAAGTATTCTTCCACAAAATTTAAATAAAAAATAACTCTTCAATGTATCTTTATAAATATTTTAAAAGGGTTAAGAAAGTATTCATAAAGAATTCTTTTTTGAAAAAGTAATCATAATCCAAAGTATTCATAAAGTAGTCAAAAAGTTTACTTTTGAAACACTGATTTTCTAGTAACTTAGTCACTTTCAAAAATCGAAAGATGTAATGGATATTTTATCGCTTTTCAGATTGTTTTAAAATCTTTTAATTTTGATTTTCATGAAATTCAAAATTGAAAACTTGAAATTCCTGATAATTTTATAAATTGGAAAAATTCAATTTAATTAATCATTTAATAATTTAAATATTTTTTATCTATTTTAAACGAAAAAATTGTTAACATTTTATGAAACAAAATATATATTTTAAGTGTGTTTTAAATAAATTCTCATTTTGAGAATTTAAACAAATATCTAAACATTCTTCAATTTAAATTAAATTAACCATGACTTCACAAAATATTTCTTTTATTAAATTAAGGTATCTCTTGAATATTTAATAAATTTTTATTTAAATTATTCAAATAAAAATGTAATTAATTAACAAATTTACTAACATTTCTTATGCTTATACCAATGAACATGTACAAGTTTCGAGAATTTATTAACAGATGAGTTGGTAGCCACCCGACTAGAAACGAATTTCGGGTGAAAATGAGGTCCCTATAAGGTACCCTAAGATTATTATAAGGTCCCTGTAGGGTGCCCTAAAGGGTTCCTAGATGGCGTGTAATGGGGCGATTTTAAGGTCCCGATAGGGCAGACTCATTTTCAGATGTGCCCTATTGTTACCCGTTTATCACCTGGCAGTTGCCTGACAATCGATGTTGAAAAAATTCGAAGTGATAACATAACCTCATCTGATGCACGTGTTTATTTGGTGTGAAAAAAACTATTTTTCTTGTAAATTTAACTCTAAAATAGTTTCAATATAAATAATATTCAACACGAAAAGAAGAATTATTTTAATTTTAGATACAGCCATGTTCTTATTTACTAGTGTGGTGTATGTGTGTGTGTTTTAATAGCAATCAACATTGAATTTTCGTAGAACAAAAAAAATGCATAATATATAAAAGTGAGTTGAAGAATGATTCATTCATATTATTTTATAAAAATATCAATACATTTATCTTTTGCAAACTAATTTGTATCTTATAAGAAAAATAAAATTTAATTTACTGGCGAGAATGTCAGAAGAGGTTATGTTTTACTTTAAAAGGTTTTGAATATCAATAGTCAGGCAATTATCGGGCAGTGGACGGGTAATAATAGAATATTTAGGAAAATGAGGCTGCCCTATCGGGACCTCAGAAGCGCCCCATTACAAGCCAAGTAGCGCCCCTGTCAGGATGCCCTGTGGGGTCCTTACAATTTTGTAGGGCATCCTTAATATTTTTCTAGTCGGGCAAGTAGGCTAAGTCATGGGCAACAGTTTTTTTTATTTTGTTTGACATCCTCAAGAACCGTGGTTCAAATCTCAAACAAATAATTTTTTTTTTTTTTTAAATTTAATAGCTTATTTTTAATCAATCATAACATTTTTTGTTTTTCATAATCATGTAAAATAGAAGGATTATTTATAATTTGATGATTAAAAAAAGTATTTTGAGAATGTGATTCAATCAAAAAAATTGTTTAAGAATACTTTGTGAATACTTTAAAAACTAAAGTGGTCGGACATTCGCGAATAAACAAAGCAATCATTAAGAACTCTTTGTTGATACTTTCGTTTACGAAAGTATACATAAAGAATTCTTTTTTAATTCTCTCTTTGACATTGTTTGCTTGTTGGGTAAATTAAAAATTTTGAATTCAATCATAAAGCTCAGTAACAATAAACGATTGGAGATCTCAGCAATGTACCGATCACATGATTTATCTAGCCCTGAATTTATTTTAAATATAAAAAACTATTTAAACTTAAAAAAGAATGTAAAAAATCACTTAGTGATTGGTGATTTTAATATAAATATATTACAATCCAATATTTATAGTTTGGACTTTCTGAATAATTTTTTAGAAAATGGTTTTTCCCCGGGTTTTAATTGTACGACTAGACTATACGACCTTGATTAAAACAGAATCTATAAGTACTGAGGCAATCATTTTGAATATTCCAGTCACTGATCATTTTCCACTTTTCTTAGAAGTTATGAGATATATGAAAAATACAGACACCAAAAAAATTGAAAATAAATATATTTATAACTATAATAAATTGGTTAATGTCGCAACTGATTCTGATTGAAATAAATTTAAATATATTGAAGACCCAAACATAGCTATAAATCTTACTATAAAAGAAATAAACAATTGCCTGGAGAAATGTAAGTACAAAAAACGAACACAAAGCAAAAAACGTAAAAACATACCTAGACAGGATTGGGTTACAAATTCAATTGTGAAATCGTGTATAAAAAAGGAATCTTTATATAAAGAACTCAAAAAAGATCCAAATAATGAAAGTCTGAAAAAGAAATATAAAAATTACGTTAAGATATTAGATAAAATAATAAAAGATGCCAAAATTAACTATGATAAAAAGTTAGTCGAACAAAATTCTAATAATATGAAAAACTTATGGTCGATTATTAATAATAAACTTGGTAATACAAAATGTAAGAACAATGATATAAGCGAAATAAGAATTAATAATAATGTAATAATTAAAGAGCAAAATGAAATTGCAAATATCATGAATAATCATTATTGTAAAATGGGAGAAGAAATGAGCAAAAAAATTATAATAACTAATAACGAAGGAAATAAACCGCCGCCAATGAGTGTTAACACGATTTTTATAAAACCTACAAATGAACATGAAGTACTAAATATAATCAATAATCTCAAAAATAAAAATGGGGGAATAGATAAGATAAGTGCTAAAGTACTCAAAACAATATCTATATACGTTGATGATACTCTGGCAACCATCTTTAAGAGGAGGTCGCGTATCTCTGTCCTTTTCTAATCAAAGAAATAATTTTTTTACAAAAACTAATAACTTTATCAAAAAATGAAGAGAAAGCCGCATCTTGTATCAAAAAAAGCAATATTTTCTTTGATAAGAAAAAACTAATTTTATTGCTTCGTTCTCAAGAAAACCTTGAAAAACCAAATTGTCCACCCTAACCTCTATGATTTAAGTTTTTCAAGGTTTTCTTGAAAACAAAGCAATAAAATTAATTTTTTTTTATCAAAGAAAATATTGCTTTTTTTGATACAAGATGCGGCTTTCTCTTCATTTTTTGATAAAGTTATTAGTTTTTGTAAAAAAATCATTTCTTTGATTAGAAAAGGACAGAGATACGTGACCTCCTCTTAATGGTTGAATAGAAAAAGCTATATGGCCAAAGGTACTTAAGGCAAGCTATACCTATTTATAAATCTGGTCAAAAAAATGAAATTAGTAATTATAGACCAATATCTTTGATATCAAATATTGCAAAAGTATTCGAAAAAATTATATACAACAGAATATACGATTTCATTAATTAAAATAATTTATTAAGTACAAAACAATTTGGATTTATTACAAATAAGAGGACTAAAGATGCTTTGAGTTGTATTGCTAACAAAATATATGAGAATTTGGATAAGAGCTCTCCTAGTGCGATAACTTTTCTAGATCTAGCGAAGGCATTTGATACAGTTGATCATAATATACTTCTTGACAAGTTGTATGCCTGAGGGGCGATTCAACCTATGCTACATATGTATGTATCACGGTGATATGTATGTACGTTCGAACGTAAGTTGGTAGCACTGTTAAGACAAGTCGTCGCGCGCATTGAATCGTCTGTCGAACCGTCAAGACCTCAAGTCTCCGTTTCCATGTAGATACAATTTTTGCGCGCGACGACTTGTCTTAGCAGTGCTACCAACTTACGTTCGAACGTACATACATATCACCGTGATACATACATATGTAGCATAGGTTGAATCGCCCCTCTGTGGAATCAGAGGAAAGGCGAATGAACTAATGAAAAGTTATCTTAATAATAGGAAGCAAAAAGTAAAAATAAGACTATATAAAAGTGAATTCAAAATAATAAACACTGGAGTTCCACAAGGAACTGTCTTAGGGCCATTACTATTTATAATATATGTGAATGGCCTTCTGAAAAATATGAAAGAAGATACAATAATATCGTATGCGGATGATACTGCTGTGATATCTACAGGTGATTCCTGGAATGATGTACAAAATACAATGAACGAATACTTAAATAAAGTTGCAAATTGGCTTGCACAAAATAAATTAACTTTAAATATAAACAAAACAGTATATATAACATTTGGAAACTATTGTGAAAGCGTTCCCAAAGATTTTGAGATAAAAATTGGAAAGGAAAAATTAAAAAGAGTAGAAAGTCATAAATATTTAGGAATTATATTTGATTATAATGTTAAATGGAAGAAGCATATTGATTATTTAATAAAAAGAACAAAGTATTTAATTTTTATTTTTTATAAGATTTCAGAGTTCATGTTGACAAAAACACTAATTACGATCTATTATGCTTTTTTCCATAGTATAGTGAGTTATGGTATATCAGCTTGGGGAGGTGCATATAAAAATAATTTAATGTTTCTTCAAAAAGTACAAAACAGACTTCTCAAAATAGTCTTTAAAAATACTTTTGCACAAAAAAACCTATGAGTTTACAACAATTATTTGCTTTTGAAAGTATTAAATACAATTATAAAGAACTTAAAAATACATTTGAAAATTCAGTTAGTAAAACAAGACATAAATTAATAGCATTACCGAAAATTTGTAAAACTATTGGTGATAAGAGCTGTTATGTCAGAGCAATAAAATCAATCAATTACCTAATGATTTTAAAATTATGGAAATTGACAAAAAATCCACTTATAATAAACTAAAAGAATGGGTTAGTGACAATATTCATCTGTAATGTTTTAACCATGGGCTTGATCCTGTTTTTATTAACAGCTGATCTAAGTCCTAAATATTTTAATGTATTAGAGCAATTATGCGTACAGCTGTTAAAATTTTAAAAAACTATGTGTTAAAACCTTGTATTAGGTTATCTTTAATTTTAACGGCATGTCGGAGCTGCAGCAATCGAGTTTTGCTTTTTTTATTTTATCAATATCTTTTTAAATTCTTAAATTAAACAAATATAATGACTTGTCCGCACTAAAGCTATATTTATACAATAATTTTTGTTAAAATAAAAAATCATTTGGACTTGTTATTTTTTTATGAGCTTGGATTGGAAATTAGATATCAAACTCGACAAACCTAACCTTAAAATACGACATATTGAAAGTTTTTATTATAACTTTGTATGTATAATATTTTGGTGGATTTCTTGAGTTGTCCGCACTTGAGTTTAATCTTACAAATTTTTTCTTTGTAGCAAAGAAACTCGATTAAACGCATCGTTTATTCATAAGTTAAGATTGGAAATATTATTAGAAGGCGGACAGCTTCGTCATGCTCTTAAGAAGAGGTCACGTATCTCTGTCCTTTTCTAATCAAAGGAATGATTTTTTTACAAAAACTAATAACTTTATCAAAAAATGAAGAGAAAGCCGCATCTTGTATCAAAAAAAGCAATATTTTCTTTGATAAGAAAAAATTAATTTTATTGCTTCGTTCTCAAGAAAACCTTGAAAAACCAATTTGTTCACCCTAACCTCTATGATTTAAGTTTTTCAAGGTTTTCTTGAAAACGAAGCCATAAAATTAATTCTTTCTTATCAAAGAAAATATTGTTTTTTTTATTACGAGATGCGGCTTTCTCTTCATTTTTTGCTAAAGTTATTAGTTTCAGTAAAAAAACTCAATTCTTTGATTAGAAAAGGACAGAGATACGTGACCTCCTCTTAAGTTAGATTTTAAGCTTAAGTGGGTCTCGTGCTCTCCCATTTTTTCTTGGGGGAAATAAGCAAACCCTATGGGGGGAATGGAGGAGCACTGGGTCTGCTTTATTATTATTATTATTAATAGTATAGTTACAATCTGGACCAGCGAACAGGAAATTGTATTTTCCTCTGCTGGATTACTGCGTTTAAATGTATGTAATGTGATGTAATATTACTCTGGATAAATAAATAAAAAAAAAAAAATAAAAATATTTACACTCAATATTTATTTTATAATACTCAAATATTGATACTCATTATTTGTTTTAAGGTACTCAAGTATCAACTCTCAATTGCATATTATTCAAATAAATTATGAAATTTGATTAATAATCTAGTTTTTAGAATAAAATAAATAAGGGATAAATAGAATTGATCCTCATTCATGTAATAGACTTACATATATATGAATTATTTTCCAATATCTCAGCAGCTTCTGTATAGACAGATGTGTCATTCATAGAATCATTACTGTCATAATTGACAAGTGAATAATTTTTAATCACTTCATGATTGTGCACCATCTATTTCGGAATTTTGAAACATATTTTGATTAATATTCAAGAAATAAGTATTTTTTTTAAATTTAATAACTTTTAAAATAATCTCTAATTAATCAGGTAATAATTTGATAAAAGAAAATGTTTCCTCTTTCTGAATCAAGAAAAAAGCACTGCAGTTTCTTTTAGCTCAGAACGAAAAATCAAGCTTTCCCGCTAAGAAACGCGCATGTGCACACCGTTCTCCAATATTTGATTTTAATCGTTTGGATTTGGGGTGATTAAGCACACATACGGGACATACACAGTACTTTTGATTTGATCTTTCTAGTCAATGATTCAACTAAACCGCACTGCAAGTTTTGTTCAATCATTGACCTCGAAATTTCAGCTGGATTTTAAAAAATTTTAACTTGGTAAAATTTTAGCAGTAATCAAATTTTATTATTTGTTATATTCAACAATAAAATTCAGCCTTTTTTATGTTGAATATGACACATCTCAAATATAATAAATATGCAATCGAATTCTAAAAAAACTTTTATTTTTAATACTTTTAAGGCATACATGTGTAATAAGTGTTCATATATTTATGAATATATATGTGTATATATATGTGTATATATATGTGTATATATATATGTGTATATATATATATATATATATATATATATATATATATATATATACACACACACACACACATATATATACATAAATATATATACAAAATTAAATTTTATTATCAAATTTAATTTTACTCTTAATTTTTTTTTCACAATTTTTGTTTTTCATATTTTTCTTTATTATATTTTTTCTCTTCAACTCTAAGTAAAGAAAATGACATACACTGCATTACCAATATTCGAAAGGAATTTGTAGTGCAGGTATATGAAGTGTTTTCCTTTACCTTTTTTTATGATACTTCTCATTATTTGACGACTCCGTAGGTCGACAGAATTGAGATATGTGCAACATATGTGCGAGTACGGCCGTGGAAAGAAAGAGCTTGCCTATGCATCATAGACGAAACAAATAGTTTCACTTCTCCAGTGCTCAATCTTTCATTCTAAATATTCTTTCACTCATTGTATTCTAAAATATTTTTAATTAATTTTTTTCCTTTTTTTATTTTCCTTTTTAATGATTTTTATTTTAATTGAATACATTTAATCAAATCTCTATTAAAAACGACCGCACTTTTTTTTTTTTTAAGAAAACTCTTAAGGTGGTTCAAGCGATTTTTTCTAAAATGATTTAAACTCCTAAAATTTTTATAAAAATATTCTTTAAACTCTAATCTTTCGATCTATATTTTGAAAAATATGGGTTGACGAACTATTTTTTGAGAAAAAGTTATTATAAAAATGATAATAAATGTACGTACTCTTATGGGACTGAATTGTGAATCCGATTTTACTCTATTATAAAAAGATACAATGTAAAAAAAAAATTATATACCTATAGTTCATTTCACGGAGATGACATTTATAAAAGAAAATCAGGACTTGACGAAAAAATACAAGAGAAAAAAAATCTAAAAGAATGCGAAATAGAATTTGCTACACATAATGGCAGTTTCTGCGCATGCGCATCAGATACAGACGCCATACGTAAGGCTAATGTACGTTCAGAGTGCCCTTAACCAATAAAACAGCAGAGACGTACCAAAGTAAAACTTATAATGAGAAACAAAACAAAAATTTTTTTTTTTTTTATTACTTTTGATTACTTAAAATTGTTTTCTTATCGTGAGAAATAATCAATAATATTATTTAATTAGTTATAATAGCTCTATCAATAAAAACATTTTGATGTCGCAGACAGGGCCCCGCTTGATACGGCACCAAGCGCTTAAGCCACCTTAAGATATTTTATTTTTTCAAATAATTAACAATCTTAATTAACTCACCTCTAAAATATATGCCTTATTAGTATTTTGTAGTTTTTACTCTTAGTTTTTAAAACAGCACGGATCGTGTATCTTCCACCCGTTATTTGGAAAACTTGTGGCTCAATGGAAGCGTGCCCTGGGCCAATAACATGATGGATGTATGTGGGTGGAAGGTAGGTTATGAAATAACTATACACAAACACTGTTACTGTTACTCTTAATAATCAATCTATTATCAAGCAATAATCAACACTTAAAATACTCTTTGAATTCTTAAGTACTTTATGCAGTTTACTCAATAGAAGCTACAGAGAGAATGACCATAGGGCTTATGACACCTATAATTCATAATATCAAAAAAGGGACAAAAGGGTGGGGAGAATAATAAGGCAAAGCAAACCATACAATCGGTTTTTATCATCAACAAAAATATTTCACATAAAATACAATTAGCTGCAATTAAATATATAGTTTTATAGAATTAAAGTGTAGAGTCTTAATATCTCGTTCTACATTTAAAATCAATATAATTTGTTATTCTACAGCAATCGATTTATTCTTATTAATTTTAATACTAATAAGTTATATTAAAGTTGACTACTTCTACTTATACATGAGCGGAATAAATTAGTTGATTTTAATTGACATTTCTAATTTTATAAATGATATATGTCATAATCGGTATTAAGGTACCTTATTCAAATCCATTAAATTTTTTTCAATTGATTTTAATAAGTCATATCCAGCAGGGTAACTTTTGGCATTCAAAACGCCAGCATATGTATTGCAGTTCACCGCTGAGTATGACCATACTGTATACCTCTTGATTGACAGTTCGCTAAGACATATATCCGTGTAGTAGCATGACTCCAGCAATCAAGCTAGAGGAAAAGGCAAGAGCATAGGGTGGCGTGAAGAAAAAGCTCGACGAAGGAAGAACATCTATGTTGGATTCATTCCCTCTATCGCGAGCAACTGAGTTGGTTAGGGCTGTATTAGTGCCGTGGTGTGGAGCGCGCTATTGGATAGAAAAGCCATTTTTTCGTGTTTTTGTGGAGGAGTGTAATTTGGGCGCAAGTGCGTGAAGCAAATTGGTAGATGCTTTACAATATTCATAATTTTTATTATTTGCTACGATACATGTATCGTTCTTTTTTTGTACTTGCTTTGCACGCATGTGTATTGGTGACCACGTGCGCGACTTTTGGATAGTGTGTTCATTTTTCTAGCTTTTATTCAAGCTACTCGTCCTTTTAGTTTTCGTGTTTGCTTGATAACTAACCGTTTATTGTTGTGTGTGTTTAGCTCTCTTTTCGTCGCATTTTTGCGAATAATTAGAATAATTATTATTTTAATAAAACGTATAATTTCTTTATATTTAAACTCCTTTTATTTTTTGTGTGTATTTTGCTAGTGTAGTTATTTTTCCCTTTAGCTATACATATATGTATATATTAGTGCGGCCACCTGATCCCCATGGCCATTACAATAAATGTAATACCTGTAAAAATTTCGTTTAATAGATTTGTATATACAGTTGTGTATATGTATATTTATATTATTTCTCTATATTATAAAAAGATTTCGCCACCACCGACGCTGCCACTGCCGCTGTGTGTTAAAATTCGATTTGTCCTTGGTTAGCTAGAATTTAGCTAGAATCTAGCTGAAATTAAGCTGAAAGTTAGCAAAAAATTAGCTAAAAGTTAGCAAAAAGTTAGCTAAAAGTTAGCTACAAAAAATCAAAAGTTAGCTAAATTTATGCAAAATTTAGATGGAAATTAGCTATAATTTAGCTAAAAGTTAGATAAAATTTATATTAATTTTAAGCAATTTGAGGTAAATTTTGGTTTGTTTTCAGCTGAATTTTAGCTGCATTTTAGATCTATTTATATTATATTCTCTCTATACTATTGAAAGTATATAGCCGCTGTCATCATCTGTTATTGTCAGAAATGTGACCCTCATTTTTGGACCTATATTACAGCGTTAAATTTAGCTGTATTTAAGCTTGTAATTAGCTGGGAAATAAGTAAATTAGACTAAATTTAAGCTTTGAAATAGCTGAAAATTAGCTGAATTTAGCTGAATTTAAGCTTATAGTAAACTAGGTAATAGCTAATTTTAAGATTTGTATATAACTATATATCATAACATATAAGTTTAAGATTAATAATAGATAAAAATGGGTAATTATATCTTTTTTATAATTAGCTAATTATCCTGTAATTACAATGAAGTTTAATCATATGAATAATTATTAGCTTTACGATTTTATTTAAAGTATAGGTTTGAAAATATCATTTTGAAAAAGCTAAATTGAAGATTAATAATCAAATAATTAAATTTAAATTTTGTTAAATCAAAATCAAACCCTTAAATATAGTCTTTATAAATTTAATTTAATTTTTATTTAATTTTGTAAAAAACACCATCACAGTTTTCCAAATTTTTTATTCTTAATCCAAAAATGTTTCAAATATCTATTTATTACTGCCTTCCGTTTTTATTATTAGAAAACCTAATATAAAGAAATTTCGGGAAATTTTTCAATAAAGACTTAGAATTTGGAAAACTGCCATGTCGGTAGCTATGAATAAATCATATACCTTATTAAATCCCCTTAAATCATGTTTAAAACAATTAAATTTTGTTATTGAAACAATAATATTAATATGTATATCTAGAGACAAAAAAATTTAATCCTGAATTTTTAAATTTAATTTAAATTTAATTTAATTACAATAAAACATCAAGGAAAAAAAATTTTTAAATAAAAAACATTAAAACATTGATAAAAAACGAGAAAAAACAACGTTTGATTGATAGATCTATAGACTGTTTTTTTTATAATAAAATGTTATTTCATCATAAATAAAGCAATTATACTGTTTTTAAAAAAATTTTTTATTGAGTGCAATTTTTTATACATACGTGATTGTATAGTAAATGTTTTTTTCATAAAATTCACCATATTTTAAACGAAAAGTAAGTAACCGTACTTAGAGTTTAATTAACAGCTGTAGTATAAAATTTTTAATTTTTTTAAATAAATTTCGTGAATGTATTTAAAATTTTAATGCATTCCATTACGTATAGTAGGAGAAAATTAATTAAGGAGGATTTTCGATTCTCGGTCGGTATCGAATCTGCTTCGGCCTGCTCTTAAGAACAATGAAGAATTAATCATCTCTTGCGCAAATGAACAAAGTACATGTGACGCTAAAAAATATTTTAAAAAACAAGTTGTCAGATTATTGTACTATTGAAAGAGAAGTTATAAAAAAACCAAGAATGAGAATTGTAGGAATTGACAATTTTGAGAATATGAATAAGAAAGAACTTGAAGAGGACATGAATTCTAGAAATTTTAAACATTTATCTACAAAATGCAATGTAATACATATATTTGAAAATAGAAAAACAAAACTACAAAGTGCTATAATAGAAATGA
Source organism: Anastatus disparis (assembly GCA_017163975.1). Classification (NCBI taxonomy): domain Eukaryota; kingdom Metazoa; phylum Arthropoda; class Insecta; order Hymenoptera; family Eupelmidae; genus Anastatus; species Anastatus disparis. The sequence continues at coordinate 180,981 of JAFFSR010000393.1, forward strand.
CGGCTAAAATATACAAGCATATTAGAGAGAATAAAAATAAAATTTTTGTAGTTTATCAAAATAATAAAGTTTTTGATGATCTTAATCTTCAACCATGCAACAATTGCGGCAGGTTTGGCCATAGTGATGGTAAATATACTAATGAAAAAGCATGTTTAAGATGTGCAGGAAGCCACAATTCTATTGAATGTAAAAAAGATACAGAAAAATGTTGCCTGGATTGTATATTTAACAACAATAAATACAAAACTACATATGATGTTAAACATGAAGTAAGTGACAGCATGTTATGTCAGGTGCTTAAAAATAAAATTAAAAAACACATTACAAATACAGACTATCCGGCGGAACCAGTAGTGAGCAGATCTGTTGGAAAAATAGATATCGTGCCAAATGTACAACGATGAAGGATAAGAGCGTGCTCTTCTTTATCATTATTATCACCTCGGAGTGACAATTCTACATAATATTTACAAATAGAGGAGAATTTAATAATCTAATAAGGTATACAAAATACGATAATACAAAAAGATTCAGTATGTAATGATATAAAGAAACTTAATAGTAGTTTTAATAAAGGCAAAGATTGTATTTTATATATGAATACGATTATAAGAAATTTAATAGACACTAGCAAGAGAAGAAAATTGGGATATAATTACTACAATACAAGATCCAAATGAAGCTACTGATATATTAATTAGGAAAATACAAACATCCATAGAAAAATCTAAAATAAATAACAATAAAAAAAGGAATAGAGATAAAAATAATCCAAGAAATAATTGGATTACGAGTGCAATAATAATATCGTGTAATAAAAAAGAAGAATTATATAAGTTATGGAAATTTGATCCTAATAATAAAAGAATGAGATAAACTACAAAAAATATACAAAAATGTTAAGTAAAATTATAATTAATGCAAAAATTATATATGAGAAGAAAAATATAGAAAAAAATATCAGCAATCCAAGGAAGCTATGGAATTCAGTAAATGAAAAATTAGGTAAAACTAGAAATACATATGAAACTATCAAAGAGATATATGATGAGGATAACAAGAAACAAACGCATCCTACAATAATTGCGAACACCATAAACAAGTATTACTGTGAGGTTGGAGAAGAGTTATGTAAATCAATAAGAAAACCAATAGCTGATTCTAGAAAAATACTCCAGATGAACCCTAAATCGATGTACACCCACTGTTAAGGATATTTTTCCGAACGTGTACGTCGAATGGCAACGTCACATATTCAATCCATAGCGTAAGAATGTTATTTTTCGTGCACAGAGTTTCGCATCTCAGCTACTTTTTACTACTTTACGATAATGAAGATTTTTATGGTTAATATCCCGCGAAAAATGTAGATGGCAATTCAATCAATTGTTTAAAATAAATATGAATTAAATTTTTTTTTTAAAATCTTCATTATTGACGGCGTAAGCTCAGTAATGAAGTAGCTGAGATGCGAAACTCTGTGCACGAAAAATAACATTCTTACGCCATAAATTAAATATGAGACGTTGCCATTCGACGTACACGTTCAGAAAAATATCCTTAACGGTGGGTGTACATTGTACCTACTAATACAAATGAAATTGAAAAGGTCATAGAAAATATGAAACCTAAAAAAAGTGGTGTTGACAACATACACGCTAACTTTATAAAAAATATAACCGATTACATCTCTAAACCTTTGGTACATATTTTTAATCTATGCATTAAAAAATCAATATGGCCGAATGCTCTTAAGTTTGCAGAAATAATACCAGTATATAAATCAGGTAAAAAAAAGTGTGCAAAAAATTATAGACCTATTTCTCTAATTTCAAATATAGAAGAAATATTTGAAAAAATAATCTATAATAGGATATTATAGTTTATTAATAAAAGCAGGATAATAGTAAAAAATCAATATGGATTTGTTAAGAACAAAGGTACCAAAGATGCGCTGCAATATCTAATAGATATAATATATAAGAAACTTGATAAAGATCAACAGATTGCCGTCGCTTTTCTTGATTTGGCAAAAGCGTTTGATACAGTCAATCACAGTTTGCTTTTGGATAAATGAAATAACAACGGAATAAGAGGTTCTGCAAATGCACTTCTAGCTGACTATTTAAACAATAGACAACAAAGAGTGCGAATACAAAATGATATCAATGAAAATAGGACAGTGACAACTGGGGTACTTCAAGGAACAATCCTGGGTCAAATAATTTTTTTATTGTATGTCAATGATATGCTGCAACAGGTGAAGGATGATGTGGTATTATCATATGCGGATGATACTGTGATTATAGCTGAAGGGAAGAACTGGATTGAAGTAGAGAAAAGTATGAGTATATATTTGAACAAGATTTCTGATTGGCTTTTAATGAGTTATCTTTGAACATCGAGAATACGGTGTGTATGCCTATAGGCATTTATACGACCAGTATATTAACGAACTTAAAAATCCAAATACATAGAACAATACTAAAAAAGGTAGAAAATTACAAATATCTGGGTATGATTATTGATTGTAACATGAAATGGAATATGGATATTAAAAATATTATAAATAGAACAAGATACTTACAAGGAGAGTGTTTCACCTTCGGGTCACCGTTTTTGCTCAAATTTTGGAAATGTTTTCTGGATGCAGAAATATGAAGAAAGACAAAATTTTAGAGGCTAACGCTCAATATTTCCCTAGTTACAGGCTATCAAAGAAAATCACTAAAAAAGTTACTAGATTTTCAAACGCTTATAGTTTCTCAGAATCATTAGCTGGAAACTTAAACCTTTTTTTAAATGAAAGCTGAGCTCAAATCCTTTCGAAATAGTAGTTATAACATATCAAAATATTATTTTTTTCCAAAGTTATAGCATAATGAAGATTGAACCCAATTTTAGCTTTTATTATTAATTGTTTTAAACAAAAAATTCAGTACTGAATTCGGGAAAGAATATTCGTATACGAAATAAGAGTCAGGACGTAATCATGATTACGTCCTGATTTTGGACTGAGTCGATTCTGTGATTTCATATAAAAATATTCTATTTTGAATTCAGTACAGATTTAACACTGATTAGGAACTGAAAAGTCACGTATCTTGAAAACAATTCGTACGAATTTTGTTGAAATGGTGTACTGATTTCGTTCTGAGTTGATTCTCTCATTTCGTATACGAATATTCTTTCCCGAACTCAGTACTGATTTCACACTAATTCAATATCGATTAGGCTCGAATTTTGTACCTTATTTGTGTTGCGTTATGGAACCATTTTCAGGACATGCACAGTACTGATTTTGTGTAAATTTTATGTTGATTTTAAACTGATTCATTGTTAACCAAGTCCTGATTTCAATGTGAAATAAGTACTGAATCAGTACGAACTTTTTTAACAGGGAATTATCTTTGTAATAAAATTTTAGTTATTATCACTGGATTTTGCATAAATAACCTATACAAAAAGCAAAATAATCATGATCCGAAACTCAATGCATGTTTCGAAATTCTCTTACGTCTGTGGTAAAATATGCTACGCTGCCATTTGAGAAATAAATTCGGAAAAAATCCCATTTTTAATTTAAGAAAAGTAATATATCCTTTTTTAATCATATATGTAAGATATAACTGTATTCGTTTTAGCAAACGTAATGCAGAAAGTAAATTCTTTATTATCAATAAATTGTAATTATATTTTTAGTTACAGAAATATTAATATGTTTACAAACAAATATAAATTTTATAAACAATATATAATATTATTTTTTCAGACTTATTAAAACTACAATAAAATTAATCAATAATAATGAGGACTGAGTTAATTTATATCTGATATTGGGCATTTATCCGTATCGTCCATAAGGATAAATAAGTGGGTAGTCATAGGATCGAGATGTTTACTAATCAATGGAATACTAACTGGTTTATCGTGTTTCGAATATATAACGATATCACGTTCTACTGGAGGTAAATCATCTTTACCTACAAATATCATGGCAACTTCATTATATGTAGCTCCATCGTATATATTTTGTCTAATTTTTCATTGTGTTTAATAGACATATTTACAATTTTTAGTGGAACACGAATTTTTTCGCACTATTCAATTACTTCTTTTTCCTTTTCATACATCATTTTATAAGTTTTAGCATAAGGATTACTTTGTCTTAATGATCCATCTAATTCACGTAGTGAGTCTAAATTTGTGTCTAAACTTTTTCGTTTAGAAGTTGCTTATTCATTATCAAGAACATGTAATTGTCCATATTTTCGAGCTTCATTTTCATTAGAATACAAAGCATAAACGTTGTAATATATTTTTTGCCATTCTAACCCTAAAATCGCAACTTCGCTGCTCTTTTTTGGCTCTCATGGCGGAAAGTACACTACGCAACTAGTATGGAAAGGCTTTTTTACGAAACTCGTTACGACCCTCACCTTCGGCTCAGGCCGTAAACTTCTCATTTCGTAAATAAAGCCTTTCCATACCCATTACTGTGGCGAACATATCGAACAGATGTTTGAAAGTTTGATTTATGAAGTTGGCGGCGCAGCTATATTCATGTTTATTTATTATGATTGATTATTTTATTGTTTTCTAGTCAGACTAATTTCTGACGTCCTTTTAAGCTGACACAAAATTAAACTTAATATTTTAATATAAATAAAATCTTATTTGTGTACATTTATTTACCTCATTGGTGACTCCGACAGAAAGAATAAAGTTATAAAAAAAGAAATCGGGAATTTAAGAGAATCAGGTTATCGTGGTGCTTCCTCGAAACGAGAATTATGCTGATCTCCGTGCACAGATGGAACGGCTGCAAGAGGAAAATGAGCGAGTGAACAGGGAATTGACACAACAACGGGAGCAACAACAACAACAACAACAACAACAGCAGCAGTTTCAAGGACAGAATAATAATAATGAAATTCCTACAGAGGGTTTCAGGGTAAATGAAAATTTTCAAGCGCCAAATGTTCATCGGGTTGCGGTCAAGTTACCACCCTTTTGGACTGACCAACCAAGTTTATGTTCTGCGCAAGCGGACTTACAATTTGTAATATTAAATATTACAAGTAAAGTAACAAAATTTCACTATGTTGTTTCCCAGCTAGAAACCCATGTTGCTGTGGAGGTTGAAGATATAATTAATAACCCTCCTCCTAATAACCCTTTCACTCACCTACGTAATAAACTTATTAAACGTTTATCAGCGTCCGAAGAGCAACGTGTAAGACAACTCATCAACGAAGAAGAGCTTGGCGACCGTAAACCTTCGCACCTCCGCACGTTGACTGGTTCAACTGCAATTCAGGACAATTTTCTGCGACAGCTTTGGCTACAACGACTTCCTTCACATGTCCAGGCTATCCTCACGGTGCAATCGGAAATGACTTTAGAAAAATTGTCCAAGGTGGCAGACAAGATTGTTGAGGTATCTCCTGAGGCACCTAACCTTTCAGTTCGTGCTACTTCTGTTGAGCCAGGTTTTTCAAAAGAGAGCGCTTTAATCTGTGCTATTGAATCATTGACTAAACAAGTGGCAGAACTCTCTGGGTGTCGTGATTCTAGGTCTCATAACCGTAGTCGCAGTCGTCGTTCGGGAAGCAGATCAGGTACTAGACAAGATGCTAAAAGGTTATGTTGGTATCATAATAAATTTTAGAATAAAGCGAAGAAGTGCATACAGCCTTGCACCTACAGTTCGGAAAACCTCAGCGGCAGTTCGTAAGGGCGGCAACTAACTGCCTTTCTCCAGGGAGCCATCTCTTTGTTACAGATCGGTCTACTAAACGAGATTACTTAATTGATACTGGCTCCGATATTTATTGTTTTCCTCGTCATTTTATTCAGAAACGTCTCTCTGCAGCTGATTTTGACCCGAGTGCAGCAAACAGCAGTAAGATCAAGACTTTTGGTTTTATAAATATTAACCTCAATTGTGGTCTTTGGCGAGTTTTCAAATGGAAGTTTGTTATTGCAGATGTTAATGTTCCTATAATAGGTTCTGATTTTCTTTCTTATTTCCATTTATTACCTGATTGTCATATGAAAGTTTTAATCGATGGTACTACTGGTTTGCGCACAGATACTCAAATAAGGAAAGTTTTTCAGTTAAGCGTGAAAACTGTTGACACATGTTCATCGCCTGAATTCACCTGTATCCTTGCTGAGTTTCCTGATTTGACTCGTCCTTGCGGAAGAGATCGTGAAATCAAACACGAAACAGTTCATCATATTCGAATTTCACCAGGTCCACCGGTTTCAAGCGCTCCTAGACGTTTAGCTCCGGATAAATTTAAAATTGCAAAGAAGCAGTTCGATGATATGATGGAAGCTGGCACTGCTCGTCCTTCGGAGAGTTGTTGGTCATCGCCATTACATTTAGCTCCGAAAGGCAATTCTGATTGGCGACCCTGTGGCGATTATCGTAGTCTAAACAGTCGTACCATTCCTAACTGTTACCCGGTGCGTCACATTCATAATTTCACTTGTAATTCAGATGGCTGTCATCGAAGATATTTTGGTTTTCTCTCGATCTGTTGATGAGCATAAACATCATTTGAAAATATTGTTTGAACGTCTTTCTCAATATGGGATAGTCATTAATTCTTCTAAGTGTGTTTTCGGAGTTTTAGAATTAGATTTTCTTATAATATTATATTTGATATACAGTATAAGCTTCTGGAATTCGACCTCCTGAAGATCGTATCAAGGCCATTCAAGAATTCACTATGCCGCAAACTGCACAAGGCTTGCGTCGTTTTCTTGGCATGATTAATTTTTATCTTAGATTCATCCCACATGCTTCAGAGTTTGAAGCACCTCTTCATGAAGCTATTAGTAAATCTTTACTTAAAGGCTCTCAAAAAGTGCCATGGACAACTGAGTTAGAAAAAGATTTTAAAGCTTGTAAAGATTGTTTATCTTCGGCTACTCTTTTGGTTCATCCTCGAATTGGTGTTCCTCTTGGACTTTTTACTGATGTTTCAAACTCTGCTATTGGAGGATGTCTTCAACAATTGGTTGATGATTCTTGGCAACCTCTTGCATTTTTTTTCTAAAAAAATGACCAAAAAGCAGAGTGATTCACCAGCTTATTACCGAGAACTTCTTGCTATTTACGAATCGGTTCAACATTTTCGTCATTTTCTTGAAGGTCATCATTTTATGATTTTTACTGATTATAAGCCTTTAACTTATATCTTTCAACAAAAAAAGGATAAGTTACCACCTGTACAGAGAAATCAAGTTTCATTCATCTCCGAGTTTACAACGGATATTCAACATATCAGTGGAGCGGAGAACGTTGTTGCTGATACACTCTCTCGCATTGAAGCAATTTGCGTGCCTTTGGATTACAAAAAACTTGCTGAATTTCAAGATAATGATGATGAGATTAAAAACTATTTACAAGAGCCTACGTCACTTAAACTTAAAAAAGTTCAACTTCCAGGATCTGGAGTATTTGTATATTGTGACACATCAACTGGTAAATCAAGACCATTTCTCTCAACTCCGTTTCGTCGACAAATTTTTGAACAGCTCCATAATCTCAGCCACCCTGGTGCCAATGCTACAGCTAAGCTAGTTAGCGATCGTTTTGTTTGGCCTTCAATCCAAAAAGATTGTCAAAGTCGTTCTTGTTTGGAGTGTCAAAGATCTAAGATTTCTCGACATGTAAAGTCACCAATTGGCGTTTTTGATTTACCCTCACATCGGTTTTCACATATTCACGTAGATATTATTGGTCCTCTCTTTCTTGTAAATAAATTTAGATATTGTTTAACTGTGGTTGATCGCTTTACTCGTTGGCCTGAGGTTTTTCCATTAGAGTGCATTACTGCAGAATCTGTTATCCAAGCATTTCTCAGCTGCTGGATTTCTCGCTTTGGTTGTCCCCAGATCGTGACATCTGATAGAGGTTTTCAATTCACCTCATTTTTATTCAGAGTTTTCAAAGATCATTTTGGTTTTAAACACCAGTTTACAACAAGCTGGCATCCTTCAGCCAATGGTCAAGTCGAATGTCTCCATCGCCCTTTAAAAGCTGCTATCACGGCACACGCTGATATTGCCTGGGTGGAAGCTCTACCACTCGTTTCATTGGGAATCCGTTCAGCTTTTAAAGTTGACATTCAAGCTTCATCAGCGGAGCATGTTTACGGTGAACCTCTTCGGCTTCCTGGGGAAATGTTTGTATCTAACGCTCCAAATGCTGAGGATTTAACAAACTTTCTCACATGTTTACGTGAGCATATGTCTCGTCTTCGACCAACATCAGCATCAGGATATTCTAGACCCGGAACCTTTGTTTTCAAGGAACTTTCTTCTTGTACCCATGCATTTTTACGGGAAGGACCGGAGCGTAGATCTCTTTAACCACCTTATCGTGGACCTTATGAAGTCATTGATCGCGACAACAAGACCATCACGCTGAAGATCAACAACAAACCAAATAAGGTATCAATCGATCGTGTTAAACCTGCATTTGTTTTTGAAGAACAAGAAAATTCTACACTATCATCCACCCAATCATCTTTACCAGATTCTAAGGTATTACCGTCATCGCCATCTGTACTTACATCATTGCCATCAAAACCAGAATATAAGACCCGTTCAGGTCGGAAAGTTCATTTTCCTAATAAACCTGGTTTTATTTACTCCTCAGGGGGGTAATGTGGCAAACATATCGAACAGATGTTCGAAAGTTTGATTTATGAAGTTGGCGGCGCAGCTATATTCATGTTTATTTATTATGATTGATTATTTTATTGTTTTCTAGTCAGACTAATTTCTGACGTCCTTGTAAGTTGACACAAAATAAAACTTAATATATTTTTATTATAAATAAAATCTTATTTGTGTACATTTATTTACCTCATTACGTAATGTACTATGATCACAAATTCTGATTACTTATGGTCCCCTATTTGCACCAAAAATTGCAAAAGCTGAAGAATTGTTGTATGATCTAATATTTTTACGAAAATAAATACTATTTTCTAAAAATCCTGTACCTAAATTTTTTAATTTTTCTGGGCAAGTAGGATTATTTGATAGTTCTATATTTTCTTTGTGACAGCAATTAATGAATTCCTTATTTTGTGTATATTCAAATGCAAAATGTTTAGCACTGCAATATTCACATATTTTCAATTATAAAACCTAAATTGTTTTCAATAATTAATTTTTCATCAAAATCTATATTTGCTATTCTACCAATGATTCTTGATTGATTTTTAAATTATAAAATTTTTTCATTCCTTTGTTATATGTGATTTTTCAATCTATTCTCATGATTTTCAATATTTTTAGTATTTGAATCATTATACATATTAAAATATTGTTTACAATCATTGTATTTCAATCTTCTTATTAAAACAATTAGATTTTCTATACCATCAACATTTATCATCATATTTTGACTTTTTAAATTATTTTCAACCGTTCTTTCACTAATATATTAATATTTTCTTTTTTAATCTCATGGCTTTGATAAATTTTATTTTTATAATAGCCTTCTTCTTACGTTGTGCTCCTTTCTCACGCATAATTTTAAATTCGTCCTCATTCAGGTTTTGCATTTTTTATCCTTTTGATTTCTTCTTTTCAATTTGTCTTCTTGCTCTTTGCATTCATTAATATTTTTACTTTTTTTATAAGTTTCTCTTTTACATAATGCTTCTTTTGCAATTTTTATATTTAAGGTGGTTCTTCCATGCAGGTCCGTATGTTGCGGGCGCTTAGCCAGAAGCCCCAATAAATGCATAAATTCTTAGTATCATTATTAAAAAATTTATTCTTAACACTTTATTAATAAATATTAAGTAAATTTATGCAATTTTTTTAAATAATACTAAAATAATACGTAATTTTATAAAATTTGATTATTCATACGTTCCTGAACATATTGGAATTCCGGCAACGTTGTGAATTTCGGTTTGTTATATTATTATTTGTTACATATGGTTAGACTCATTATAACCTAAGTAAAATGTCACATTTTCAAAAGAAACGAGATGCGTGTTTACATTTTTATTCCACAGCGTTGTCAAGTATTACAGAATCATAATTAAAATTTTTTTTTCAATTTTTTTTTTTAATATTCAATATCTTTTTAGATGATTCATCAACCTAATACTTTTTTATATGTTTTAAATCTATGAATTCTGCAGAATTCAATAAATAGTTTTTTATTGATATATGTTCATTTGAAATGATAGGAATATTAAGTTTAAACATGAAATTAAGGGTTAGAATACAAAATTATATCATAAAACACTCAAATTCAAAATCATTATTTTCTATTATTTCATCGATAACTAAGTCTGAAATTTAATAAATATAAAAATGTAGGTTTTATTTATGACCTCCTAAATTTTAATAATATTTTGTTCATTTATGTCTCATGGAAGAACCACCATCAATATTCTTATTTTGAATTTTTTTCCTCCAAAATTTTTCTTTTTTTTTAAATGTATTAGTATTTTTATTTTTTTTAAAGCTTCTTTTTTACGGAATGTTTTTTTTTTACGTTCTGCTTTTAAGGAGTCTCATATGCTAGCTATAGTTTGCTATAGTTTGTTGTTCACAAAAATAAAAAATTAAAAAAATTCTTCAATATTTTGAAAAATATTAATTTATACCTGGAAAAAAATCTCTGTAAATTTTTAGTTAGCCTTATCGACTGATTTTATTATTTATGCTCACTTAAAGTTTATTTTTTTACTACTATGAGATACAAAACACGCGGATTTCGAGTGAGCACATATAAAAAAATTAGTTGATAAGACTACTTGAAAATTTGCAGAAATTTTTTTCTAGGTATAAATTAATTTTTATCAAAATTTTGAAGAGTTCTTCAAACTTTTAATTTATATGAACAACAAACTATAGCTGACATATGAGACTCCTTAAGTCATATATGTTCATCCTTTGCTTTTTTTCATTTTTTTGTTGTTTTTTTTTATTTTCTTTTTTTTATCTTATCATATTGTTCACATTTGTTTTTTCAATAAGCTTCTTTTTTGCGTAATCTTTCTTTTTTCTTTATTTTTTAATTCGTTATTGCTTATTTATTGTATTTTTTTTTTAATGTTTCTTTTTCTTAATGGGTACTTATTTTTATTAACTTTGTATTTTTGTAAAACAATTTTTGGTTAAAGTGATTTATTTTTTTTTTTTCAAGTCCATGAGTTTTATTATCATCTACAATTTCCATATTTTTAAATTTTTTGAATGATTCGTTTTCGTTTGGTAAATTACCCAAATGAACATTTTCAAAATTTATAATGACACTATCATCATTAAATTAATGGTTAGATTGTATTTGGTCGTCTATTTCTATAAAAGTAGAAAAATTAACGAAAATTTTTCTTTGTTTTTTAATTGAATCCATTATTGTCATCTGTTTGATAATCGATTGTTTTCTAATATTTTGTTCGATCATATTTATTTCTTCAGCATTGAAATTTACCGTGTTTTCAATATATGTTAGTCTATGAAAAATTTTATTTCTCCTTGGAATCATTGATGATTCAAACTTTTTATTTTTAAACAGAAGGAACATCATAATATGTATTTTATATATTTTTAGTAAATGTAAACGCATTTGGGAAATATTAAAATTTACATACAAGGGCATAAATTATAAACAATTGAAATTGCAAAAGCTATTGCAAAAATTCCACAACCATAAAAATTAGTTACTGGTTGTACTGTTTCAAAAGTGATTTTTTATTCGAATTATTCGGAAATAAACAATTAATAAAAACCTTATGTTCATTTTGTAAACATTTCATATTTAAACCATCATAAATATGTATAGTTCCATTTACGTAATACATACAAATCCAAAGACGTTTTCCGAAATTTCCCGAAAATAACATTTAAATGTATTCACTATTTGTTGGTAGAGGTTGAATATTACAAGTATTTTGAATTAAAAGTATTGATTGCGTATTGAATATAGTACACGAACTGAGAATGTTATTGAATTCTTAAAAATATTCGTCAGTCAACACAGAGGTATTTCCGCTAAATGTTCGAACATCCTTTACAACTAATTTTTGCTTTTTTATTAAGAGTGTTCATTGCTTTTCGCACAACTTGTAGTTGACTACAGCGCCACAAAAAATTTTTTTTGAACATATTTACCTGTTAATGTACTTGAATAAATATAATTAGCGTTTTTCCATGTATAATAAGCATTGAAAATTATTTTGAATTAAGTTTTATGTTCTAATTAATAAAAATGAAGGAATAACTTGTAGAGAAAATATAACCACTATGTGGCGATTATATGAACTAATTTTTATTTTTCTCTACAAACTGCAGCTTTATTTATTTTCATTTAATACTGAATATTCTTAATAAAAAAAATTAAGAATTTATTCTACGTGGGAAAACATTTTGATCTAATTTAAAATGTCTCGAAAGATGACAATTAACTAAAATACGATTTCAATAGCGGTGGCTTTCCGGTCGTCACAGTGAGCACGCTTAAACCCATTATAAAGACACTAAATAAAATACTTTAACTTGTTAAAATATTTATTTATTTTCTAATTTCCCAATAATAAATTCATATTTTGTTCTTAGAATCTTTATTAAGAGTAGGCTGGAGCAGTTTTGATTATTGACCGAGAAGTGAAAATGTTATTTTATCATAAATAAAATAATTATACTGTTTTCAAATGAAATTGTTATCGAGCGCAATTTTTTATACATACATGATTGTATAATAGATTTTTTTTTCATAAAATTAACTATATAAATTAACTATATTTTAAACGAAAAGTAAGTAGCCGGATTTAGAGTTTAATAAACAGCTGTAGTATGAAATTTTTAATTTTTAAAAATTTTCTTCAATTATTTTTGGCGAGCGCAATAGAGAAATAAATTTTGTGAATGTATTGAAAATTTCAATGTATTCCATTACGTATAGTAGGAGAAAATTAAACAACGGATTTTCGATTCTCGGTCGGTACCGAATCTGCTCTTAATAACTGAAAACAAAAAAAATATTTTTATTGTAACAATGTGTTGAGAATATACACACTCATACTAGGTGTCGCCACCTATTGAAAATATTTAGTAGACAGTTGAAGAGAATCAAGTTGCGTCTCGTCGTCGTTCAGTTCAGAACAAGTCCGTCTGTCAGAGATAAAACTCGTATTTCATCATAGAGAGAGATAATTTAAATTGATTTATTTTGTATAGAATAAATAAAGTCTTTTCGTTTAATATAAATTGTGCTCTTCATTTATTAATTATATAGCAGGTTATGCGCCGAGAGTGCTTTTAAATGCGTGTTTTATTTAATCTTATTGAGAAAGGGATTTGTGTGGTTTGGAGGGTGCGTCAGTCTATTTAGTGAATTGTTGTATTGTTCTTTATTCCCTGGTGGAAGCGTCAGAGATGGCGAGTCAAGGAACGAAAAGATAGGACGAAGGACAGCAGGGGGAGAAAAAGGAATTGACTCCAAGTAAGAATTTTTCTTTATTCTCTCTCAATTCTATAAGACAGTAATGGCGTCGCGTGCACGCTTATAGAAAAAAAGAAAAGGACAGAGAATAGATAGCGTCGTGCGCTAGTCTATGGAGAGAGAGTGAGAGAGAAATAAAATGAGTCGCCATGTTGGGTGAAATGACGCAATGTGTGAGAGTGTAACAGATTCATGCGTGCATGAGAAAATTGTTTATACTTTGTGTGTGTGTGTATGTATGTATATATATATATATATATATATACATACAGGGTGTCAAAAAAGTAACGGAACGGTCATGTATTTTTTTAGGCAAGATATTTTTGGCAAAGTTTAAGGTTATTCCTTTAGTAACTTTTAACGAGGAATCCGATGGTGAACTTTATTTTGACCTTGAGGATGACCTTCAAGGTCATTTCAAGGTCAACTTTATTTTTCAAATGCGAACCCCCTATTTTGATACCGGCAATCGAAAGAGTGAAAAATTTTACGTTCAATTATTTAATCAGGTCTCATGACCTTGACGACCTTGAACCTGATTTGGAGGAAATCTGAAACTTATGACCGTCTGACATCTGGAAAGATCTGTATCATACTGGACAAGGCCATTCCTACAGTAACTTTCAACGAGGAATCTAATGGTGAACTTTATTTCGACCTTGAGGATGACCTCCATGGTCATTTCAAGGTCAACTTTTTTTTTCAAACGCGAACCCTCTATTTTGATACCGGCAATCGAAAGAGAGAAAAATTTTACGTTCAAATATATACTCAGGTCACATGAACACTGTACGACCTTAGACCTCATTTGAAGATAATCTGAACTTAGTGGCCGTCTGACCTTAGGGAAGATCAAAGGTATGGTTTTACTTTCGGCACTACCTAGGAGCAACGGCGTGGATGTAGTAAATTCTGCTCCCTTTGGGGTGCTGGCTTAGCGTGAGTCCCCTTGCCTCTCACGATAGGGTGCTGGTTTAGCGTGAGTCCCTTGCCTCTCACATTTTGCTGATATTTATTTCATTTGTACAAACTGCGAGCCTTGAACTTCTTGGCAAGCAGCTATGCGTTCATAAAAAGCAGTAACAGCTCTGTGGATCATTTCTGTATCTATTAAAACAGCTTCTTGTAAAATCCTGTTCCGCAGTTCGTCTAAAGTTTGTGGTTTAGGTGCGTGTACTTTACTTTTTAAATAACCCCAAAGAAAGTAATCGAGGGGTGTCAGATCGGGTGATCTAGCAGGCCACTCAATTGCACTTCTTCAAATCCATCTACCAGTGAATTGATCATTTAAGTATGCTCGAACATTCCTACCAAACTGAGGCGCAGCTCCATCCTGTTGAAACCATATTTTGTCAAAATTATCACCTGCTACTTCTCTTATTCCTAGTATAATTTTATTTCTGAGAAGCTCTTCATATCTATCGGCAGTGAGATTTTCTTCGATAAAAAAAGGACTTATCAATGTATCATTCAAGATACCAGCCGAAACATTAACCTTTTGCGGGTATTGTGTATGACTTTCCAGCATCCAAAAAGGATTTGCATCGGACCAATATCTACAATTATGTCTGTGTACTTCACCATTTAACTGGAAAGTAGCTTCATCAGAAAAAACTGTATTATACAAAAAATTTGTATTTGCGTCGATTCTAGTCATCATTGTTTCACAAAATTCAACTTGGCGGTCCGGATCATGATCACTAAGCTCTCGTACCAAATGTACTTTATATAAATGGAAATTTATATTTTTTAATATTTTTCGCACTGATTCGTGAGAAATGTCATATTCATTCGATGCTTTACGTAGAGTATGATGCTGATTTTCAACGAAAGCTTGAGCGATCTCAAATTGTTTCTCTTCTTGCAGACTTTGGACGGCCAGATCTCTCGAGATCATTAAGAGTCCCATCCTCACCAAAACGCCGTACAGTTCTTTGTACTGTAGATTTAGATATTTGGCTTGCGCCAATTCTGTTACGGAAATTATGAATAAATAATATCCGCGTATCCTCTAAACTTCGCTGGCGATCTCTCCAACCACGCATCATTAATAGAGATATTCTTTCCCGCTCAGAAAGTCGAACATACAACATGGCTTTTGATTAAAATGAGAACAAAAAACTAAACAAATTGTGGGAAGACTCTTCGAAAAATTAAAAAATCGAAATTAAACTTTATTTATTCGAAAGAGAGATACTATATATGCAAAGTCTATTGAATTATTTAAAATTTTTGTAAAACACTTAGAAATTGAAGAAAAAATTTAAAATTAACAAAAATTTAACATTTAACGCTTTAAATTTATATTACTTTCTGAGGAGAGTAAATATAAAAATTAGGAGTTCAATTGTAAAATATGACTTAAAAACAATGGATAAATACTGAAAAGATCAAGGAAATTGTTTACGTCGCTAACTTGGCATGAGTGCAGAGTTCATATGCAATAACTGTGTAGCGTGAAAAAAAGCCTTACTCGTATTCTTCGAGCCATTTATTACATTACAAATTTACTGGTAATAACCATTATCTTGACCGGTATAAAAAAGTCTCACCTCAAATTAGACCGGTATAAAAAAGTCTCACCCCAACGTTAAGTTTAGATGACCTTGAAATGACCTTGAAGGTCATCCTCAATGTCAAAATAAAGTTCACTATCGAATCCTCGTTGAAAGTTACTAAAGGAATGGCCTTGTCCAGTACAATAAAGACCTTTCCAGAGGTCAGACGGTAATGAGTTTCAGATTTCCTTCAAATCAGGTTCAAGGTCGTTAAGGTCATGTGACCTGAGTACATATTTAAACATGAAATTTGCCACTCTTTCGATTGCCGGTATCAAAATAGGGGGTTCGCATTTAAAAAAAAAAGTTGACCTTAAAATGACCTTGGAGGTCATCCTTAAGGTCAAAATACAGTTCACCATCGGATTCCTTGTTGAAAGTTACTTGAGGAATAACTTTGACATTTGCCAAAAATATCGTGCCTAAAAAAATATAGGACCGTTCGGTTACTTTTTTGACACCCTGTATATATATATGTATAGTGGATGCACGCGTGGGGTCTGAACATATTTATGACGGTATAGACGGAAATAAATGAAAACCGGTTAAAAACTAATATTTGCAAAAAGTGCCACTTGGATTTGGTTAAATTTCGCTATAATTAAAAATCAATGTGAAAACGGACCCGTTTTTATGTTGAAATACTAAATGTGATTGCTTGAAGGAAGTAAGGCGTTGGCGTGACTTCTAAAAACTGAAAGATAATAATGCACACAAACATGGCAGCCATAGGCCCAAGGCGAGTTGATGAAAAGACGTCGACGCCGTGTACAATAAAAAGACCGTGAAGACATGCGCGCGCAATTGGGTCTTTGCATGAAAAATTTTTTTTGAATCCATTATATCCGTTATTTAGAAAAAGAAAAAATAAAAGACACGTATTTTTTCTTATATCATAAAAATAAAAACTCAAAGAGATAGAGACAGTTGAAATTGTGTGACGTCACGATTGTTTTAGCAATCGTGACGTCATATACATTGGCGCTATATCTATATATATCAAAATTGTATTAATTTCTACTGGCTATAACTTTTGCGATTCATCATATTTTAAAAAACAAAAAAATACGGGTCTTTTATTTTTTCGTATTCTACCTGACGGATATAATGAATTTTTTCATGCAAGGACCCAATTAGGAAAAGACAGAAAGACGGTGACTGCTAAAAGGCGAGAATAAACTCGCAGGTATATACATATATATATGTACACTTGGCGGAAAGGATATTTTTCCGAATGTTAATCTCAAATGGCAACATCGCATATTTTACCACAGGCATAAGACAATTCCAAATTATAGTGCTAATTTCGCATCATCGTTCTTTATTACTTAATGACATAATTTTAGTAAACAAACAATACTACTTTCTTTTTTCATGATCCGAATTATAATTTTATAAAATAAAATTTTTATTTCTTAGTTCAATAATCATATAGAATCTAATATTGTGAATTTAAATTATATAAACAATAAAATTTAAGTGGTTATCATTTAAATTTTGCATGAATAACCTATAAGAAAAAAGCAAATAATCATGATGCGAAACTCAATAGATGATTCGAAGTTTTTTTTATGTCTGTGGTAAAATATGCAGCGCTGCCATTTGAGGTACACATTCGGAAAAATATCCTTTCCGCCAAGTGTACGTATAACATTTATAGCATGAAGAAAAAAGACAGTATATAAGTGTGATCGTATATGTATAGGAGTGTGCGCGTCGTCGCGATAAAAATGACAGATCAAGAAAGAGACAGAATTAGTGAAGCAAAACTAACTAAATCAAAGTGGACAAAAATAAAGTTTACGTGAATGTATGCAAAAGACCGATTAAAAAAAAAGAAAAAGACAGAAAAGAACGACTCTAAGAAAAATATATTTAAGAATATTCAATTCATTGAAATTATCACTATATAAAGCAAAGAAGTTTATTGTAACTTCACAAAACATCCTCATGAGGAGATGTATATGACAGTTGTTGAAGGCAGCATTGTATTAAAAATTATGACAAATTAAATACAAATAAGGTAATGAATAATGATTATTTCAAATTTAAAAATTTCATTTTATGAAGCTTGAACGTACGTATATAAAAATATTTTTTAATAAATATATCCATGGTTTTAAAAATAATATTGATCGATCATAGTTGCTGCTTTCACATACATAATAATATTTGTGTTCAGTATATTGTGTATGGGAATAATAGCACATATGTATAATTATAAATATAAAAATATACATAAATAACTGGCAAATTTGATTGATTTAACATTGCTTGTGTTCAGCATGTTAGATTAATTCTCTTTAGCTGTCATAAATATGAATTACCTAATATTGCTTGTGCTTGGCGTACTAGGTTGATTCTCTTTATTTTGATAGATATATTGAGCTTAAAGGGCTTGTGTTTGGTCTATTGAGCTTATAATATATATATATATATATATATATATATATATATATATATATATAAAATTAACTCTAACGTAAATTATCTAGTTTTGCTTGTGTTCGGCAAAATTATATGAATTTTATTTATATTGGTTTACTATTCCTTTACTGTTGAGAAGTACATTACGAATGAAGAATTTGACCTGGCGATAAGGACAGTCACAGAAACGGAGACAGATTATATATGCCCTATTGTACGACAGGTGGCCACACTATGACTGATAAGAAAGAGAGAATAGGCAGAGTTAATGACAGCAATGAGACTGAGAAGACGGAGGGGCTATATAACGAGACAGAACAGAAAGTAGAATAAAGTGACGGTTTCGGAGACGGCTCTGTGAAAACTGTAATTAAAGTAACTGCAGGAGGTTGAACAGCGACAGATAATTATGACAGATGTATTGGAAAAATATGTATATGACGGAAAAAACAGATGAATATAAGAACGAAGACGGAGCTAATGACAGAGAAGAGACATATGGGCATTACAATACGACTAAAACTACAGAGATAAAGACAGAGACAGAAAACAGAATGAATGAAATGACTGAAGCAAAATTGGCAGACCTATCTGACAAATTGGACAAGGTAATGGATAAACTCAATACATTAAGGCAGAAATGGCAAAGAGTGAGAATAGAGCAGAAAAGAGATGACGATTTGTTGGCTTTGATGGTGAAGGAGAGAAGCGCCATGCGGGTCTCTGGCGGCCAGGCTCTGGACGCGATGAGGGAGGAATTTGAACAGGAAAAGGAGGATGACTACAGGTAACGAGGCAGAAAGGACAGATAAATCCAAAGACAGCAAAACGACATATAAGGTAAACAATGATTTTTAAAATTATACACTTAAGAAGGGGCTGAACTATCTGTCTTTGTCTAATAGCGATTTTCATCATTTATGTAAACACTATCCGGTATAACAAGAAAAAAATAGCAGCCCCCGCTAGATATTAGTATAATAAGTAAATTTTGTTATGATAACCAAATTTTTTCACTGCGTAGTTTTTGAATAATTAGAGACCTACCAAAAGAAGATAGGTTATATTCTAGATTGCTAGTAGGTCTCTAATTAGTCAAAAACTATGCGGTAAGAAATTTGGTTGTTATTACAAAATTTACTAATTATACTAATATCTAGCGGGGGCTGCTATTTTTTTCTTGTTATACCGGATAGTGTTTACATAAATGATGAAAATCGCTATTAGACAAAGACAGATAGTTCGGCCCCTTCTTAACGAAGAAGGTTTCGGAAACTTGACAGTCTTAGACGAACACTTAAGACCGGTAAATAAATTAAAAATATCGCGTTTAATACGAATGAAGGTTGATAAAAGACCTGATAAAGAAAACGACAGTATTTTAGACGTTTTTAAACAGTTGACAAAAATTATCAAAACTGGACTGATTGGAAAAGACGGACCAGTAAAATGCTATTATAAATTAACGGCTCAAATTAAATTTGAAAACTTCGGAATATTTTGTGTCTGAATTAAGTTCACTGGACTTATTGTATGTTGTAGATAGTACTCTCAATGTGAGATTGAAAATACAAAAGCGACTGAGAAAATAAATACAAACAACTACGCTATGTTGTGCCATTTTTTAATGGGCCATGCATCAGTTGATTATTTAAGAAAATTACAATTAAAATTTCCTAATATCAAAACTTTAAAACAGGCTGTATTTAATGATACGTTGAAAGACTGTGAAGTGTGTATGGTTACAAAGTTTAACAAATCGCCATTTAAGATAGTTAAACATTAAACAAATGAACCTTTGCAAGTAATGAATTCAGACACAATGGGTTTTATGTAAACCATACGAAAGCAGAGATGTACGATTCAACAAAAAATTAGTCTACAAGGACAGATATGCAACAACTAATATACAAGACTGGAAACAAATTGATGAAAAGATAAAGATACATGGTTTGTAAATTTTGTATTAGAAGACAGAGAAAATAAAACACGAATACAAAAACCGAAGGGAGATAAAGTCAAAAGACCAGTTGGACGGCCAATAAACGAAAATAATAAGACTGCTAAAAAGTAACAAGGATCAAATGGAGAGAAAATTAAAAAAAATAGTAGGACGACCGACAAAAGTTAAGAAAACTACTGAATATGAAGTGCAAGAATCAGACAGAGAGAAAACAAAACGACAGATTGAATTACCAATGAAAACACAAACAAGTACAGAAAATAAGATGGATGAAGATACTCATGTTTTAGTAGCAGAAATAAATAATGACCTGAGTACACACTTGGAAGCCATGAAGTCAAAAAATAAAGGGAAAAAAGGACAAAATAAAAAGGACCAAAACTATTAATGAAGAATTAGAATCCATGTATAAGAATAATGTATAAAAATTAGTTGACAGATCAATTGAAGCGTATAGCTGCAAAGGCAGTTATCTCCAAAAAAATTTTTTTTACAGGAAAGAACATTTTCTGCTGTACTTATACTTAAAAATCTGTGTATTTTGCAGCACATACTATTTTTTCATCTGATAAAAAAAGACTATACCTGTATTTTGGTCCAATGTGATTTTTTTATGATAAGTTTTAATGTTCTGTATACGAAAATGCAATTAAAATGAATTCGGAAAAAAATGTAGATAGCCACCTTTGCAGCTACATGCTTCAATTGTAATAAATGACAGCAAAAGATCAAACCTTATACATTCAAGATGGGTATTTAAAAGAAAGAAGATAGTAAAATAAGATATAAAGCCAGACTAGTAATTCGTAGTCTTGAAGATAGAAATGAATATGATTTGCAAAAAGAAACATATGCACCGATTTGACGATTACATTCAATCAGATCTATACTGGCAATGGCAAACAAACTGGATTTAGAAATATGTCAGATGGACGTGAAGACAGCTTTTCTAAATGGATATTGAAACAGTGATATATATATATATGGAAATACCTGAAGGGATGACTGCTTATGAAAGGATCAAACAAAAAAAGATGTGTATATTGGAAAATGCTTTATACGATTTAAAAGTCAGTCCAAAATGTTAGAATGAAAGATTCAAAGAGACAGTAAAGAAATGTGGACTTAGATCATTCAACAATGAGCCTTGTCTATTTACTCAGCAAGAAAAAGACAGATTTCTTATCTTGGTATAGTATGCAGACGACATTCTGCTAGTTTGTAACAATGTAAAGATGCTTGAAGGAATGAAGACAAATGTAAAGAAAGAATTTAAAATGACAGAAACTGGCGAAACTAAAAGTTCTTTAGGCTCAAGAATAAAATAAGACGGAAAAAAGGATACTGAGCATTAAGCAAAAACAATAAATAAACAAAATGCTAAAGAAGTTTAGTTTTGATCAATCACCCACCCAACGAACACCTATGGTAATCAATCAGGTGACCAATAGGAAGAGAAGACAGCGTGAAGAAAAGGAGAAATCAATGCAAGCAGGCCGGAAATTGCATATGAGGTAAATACTCTATGCAGACAACAAATCAACTTTACTGATAATGACTGGTAGAAGGTTGAAAGAGTATTTGAATACTTAAGAGGAACAAAAGACTTTGAACTTAGATATAAAGGACAGAACGACTATTTACAAGGATTTTCAGATGCAAGTTTTGACGAGTGCAAAGATTCTCTTACGACCAGTGATGGATTTCGAAGATGCTTATATGATATCGAACAGCCAACTTCAGAGTATATACTACAGAATAATATATTCGGCTTATACTCTAATTCTACGGTATACTCTGAAGTTGGTTAAAGGATATCATAATATATAGATATACATAGATGTATAAAGCATCCTCGAAATCCATCACTGCTTACGACCAGTAGCTATGTGATCAAATTTTTCGAAGACACAATATCCTGAAGAACTCACAGACAGAAATATATTTCTATAAGCGAATGTGCTCAAGAATTGATATCCTTGTATTAAATTTTAAAAGATCGTTAAAGCAAGAATTAGCATCAATTCTATTATCTGATAACAAGGCAGCAGAAGCAAGCGTTAAGAGGGGGCCAAACTATCTGTCTTTGTCTAGTAGCGTTTTTCATTTTTTTCATAAACACCATCCGTTCTAACAAGAAAAAAATAGTAGCCCCGCTAGATATTAGTATAATAAGTAAATTTTGTGATAACAACCTAATTGTTTTACCGCGTAGTTTTTGAATAATATGAGACCTACCAAAAAAGATAGGTTATATTCTAGGTTGTTAGTAGGTCTCATATTATTCAAAAATTACTTGATAAACCCATTTTCTTATTATTATAAAATTTACTTATTATACAAATATCTAGCAGGAGCTACTATTTTTTTCTTGTTAGAACGGATGGTGTTTATAAAAAAGATGAAAAAAGCTATTAAACAAAGACAGATAGTTCAGCCCTCTGTTAAGACTGGAGGCGGAAACACAGTAAGACATATAACCGAAATAAAAGAACATTATGTAAAAGAATGTGTAACTAGAGGTTTAATAAATGTCAGTTGGATTTCCTCTAAAAATCAGATAGCTGATATATTCACAAAACCTTTGTCATTTGAATTACATGAACGACTGACCAAACAAATACTTAATGACTGATAATATTGACAGATTATATTTCTGATATGTATTTTAGTTAAGTTATTAACAAACTTTTTGTCTATATTACAGGAACTAAATGAACGATCAGAACAGAAACAATAAGAACGAAAGAGATGCTACAACTCTTTCAATCAAAATATGTATGAGTGTGGGAGGGAGTGCTGAGAATATACACACTCATACTAGGTGTCGCCACCTATTAAGAATATTTAGTAGATAGTTGAAGAGAATCAAGTTGCGTCTCGTCGTCGTTCAGTTCAGTTCAAGTCCGTCTGTCAGAGATAAAACTTTTATTTCATTATAGAGAGAGATAATTTAAATTAATTCATTTTGTATAGATTAAATAAAGACTTTTCGTTTAATATAAATTGTGCTCTGCATTTATTAATTATTTAGCACAATGTAAATTGAAAAATGATATTATTTTATTATTCAATGCTTGGACTACTATTATATTGTAAAATTTTTTTTCAGTTATTATAGATTAAATAAATTATGTAAGAACATCAAATCATAAAATATTGAATTAAACTAAATATATACAGAATTTACAAAAATATTCATT
Organism: Anastatus disparis; assembly: GCA_017163975.1. Classification (NCBI taxonomy): domain Eukaryota; kingdom Metazoa; phylum Arthropoda; class Insecta; order Hymenoptera; family Eupelmidae; genus Anastatus; species Anastatus disparis. The sequence continues at coordinate 204,630 of JAFFSR010000393.1, forward strand.
TTTCAAGACTCTTAACTTTCAACAAAATTGAATTTTTCAAATCATTTTTTTATAAAACTATACCTTTATTAATAAAGATATATAAATAAAATATGAAATAAGCATTGTTTACAAAAAATTTTTTTAGATTAAAAAAGTTTTACAAATGGAAATTGTTAGTAAAAATGTATGTTAAAAAAACGAGTAAGCGATAAATAGTAACAAAACTTATTAAATATAAATAACAAAAAAATTGAGGAATTGAGATAATATAACATATTTGTTTTGTTATATTAAAACTTATTGAAAAATATAATTAATCAATTAATCTTTTGCAAATTATTATCTTTATAAGTATTTCACAATATTTTTGCAATATTTAAGAAATATCTATAAATGAAAAATGAAAGCTTGTAAATGAAATATAAAAAATATTAATAGAAAAATTCTATATATTTTATTTATAAAATATATTTTACATGAATATATTAAAAATAGAACCGAGCGAGCAATAGCGAGCGAAGTATTTGTTGCACAGTTAAAAACATTTGTGTAATCTGTTAACTTTTTTCGACTGTTACTTAATGTCTGTTAAATCAACAGACAAAAGTATGTCAATTTAAAATGTATATTACATTTTTCACGGACAATTTGTCTGTTAAAGTAACAGACATTTTTGTCTGTAAACAGTTCTTAACAGACGTGTCTGTTCATATTTCTAACCGTGTGCTAGTATAATATTCTGCACCATGATTTCTCAGCTGCTTCCGAAACTTCTCTATTCTTCCATAAGATGTGCTTTGTCCTTTAATAAAACTTTTTTCATCTGCATTTTCATCAGAATGATAAAAACGTAATGCTATTTGCAAAAGATCGATCAATGTGTTATCTGTTCCTTTATTCGAACGAATAACAGATGATAATAAGGAAAAACGTTGTAAACATTGAAGATAATAATAGGCAATGACTTCAGGATCATTATTAGTTATAACCACAAGTAAAATACTTGTAACCACATTACTCTTCTTGAATATCCCACACAGCATGAAAGATATCATTGAAATATTCCGAAATATTCCAATGGAATATTTCATTGAAATACATATGGAAGCTTTATGAAAGAAAACAGAAATATTCCTGAAATATTGCAAAGGAAACTTTCTACGAAGAACCCTTGGAAGCCTTTGTAAATCTTCTAAGGAAGATTTCGTTGGAAGATTGATGAATCATTGCACCAAAAGATTTTATGGAAGCTTTATAGAAGACTTCGTTTTCCTTTCGGGGAAATGTTGGGAATTTTCACTGGAATATTCCGACTTAAGTCTCCTGGAAGATTCCGTAAGCCTTCCAAGCAAGATTTCGTTGGAAGATTGATGAATCATTGCACCAAAAGATTTTATGGAAGCTTTATAGAAGACTTCGTTTTCCTTTCGGGGAAATGTTGGGAATTTTCACTGGAATATTCCGACTTAAGTCTCCTGGAAGATTCCGTAAGCCTTCCAAGCAAGATTCCATTGGAAGATTGATGAATCATTGCACCGAAAGATTTCATGGAAACTTGAATGGAAGACTCCGTTTACCTTTCAGCGAAATATTGCAAATTGTCATTGAAACATTTCAGTGGGAGGCTTCTAAAAGCTTCCGTAAACCTTCCAAGGAAGATTCCGTTGAAAAATTGATGAATCATTGCACCGAAAGATTTCATGGAAGCTTGAATGGAAGACTTCGTTTACTTTTCAGCGAAATATTGAAGATTTTTACTGAAATATTCCGGTTCGAATATCCTGGAAGCTTCCGTAAACCTTCCAAAGAAGATTCCATTGGATGATTGATGAATTATTGCACCGAAAAATTTCATGGAAGCTTGAATGGAAGACTCCGTTTACCTTTCAGCGAAATATTGGAAATTGTCATTGAAACATTCCAGTGGGAGGCTTCTAAAAGCTTCCGTAAACCTTCCAAGGAAGATTCCATTGGATGATTGATAAATCATTGCACCGAAAAATTTCATGGAAGCTTGAATGGAAGACTTCGTTTACCTTTCAGCGAAATATTAAAGATTTTCACTGAAATATTCCGGTTTGAGTATCCTGGAAGCTTCCGTAAACCTTGCAAGAAAGATTCTGTTGGAAGATTGATGAACCATTGCAGGAAATAAATATAAAATTTTCATTATTTTTCGAGTGAGGTCTGAAACGGAAAAATAATTGAATTTGATAACTGTTTTTCCGTTTCAGACCTCACTCGAAAAATAATGAAAATTTTATATTTTTTCATAGAATAGGATCGTTTGCTCGTCCTTAAATCTATTGGGCTATGCCCTTATTTTCGTATAAAAATATCTAATTTATTAATAATAACGAAAATTTAAATTAGACAAGGACAGAGCTATACGGCCTCCTCTTAAAGTGATTTTTTAATGGGAACCCCTACTTTTATACCGGATCCAGAAAGAGCAGGAAATCGTACGTCCAAAACGATACTTTTCATTTTTTTTTAAATGACCTTTAGTAGGTCAAACTAAGGTAAAATACTAAAAATACACTCAGAACCCGCTTTTTTTTATTTTAAAGATAGAGGTCAATTTTGAATGATATTTAATGGTCAAAGTATTTTTTTACACGAAAAGTTTCACTTTTATCCTAAACCTTAATTTTAGCGTTACCCAGAAACAACAACGTGGACGTAGTAAATTCTGTTTCCTTTGTGGTGCTTGATCAATGTGAGTCTACTTGCCTCTCACTGATGTGCTTGTTTAACGTGAGTCCTCTTGCCTTTCACTGGGGTGCTTGTTTAATGTGAGTCTTCTTGCTCTCACTGACACTTTAATTTAAATGAATTACCCACGGAGAAATTGTTCAAAATTACCTCCATTGGCTTCGAGGCATAACTGCTATCTCCTTTTAAAACTATTCACAGTTCCATGTAGGGTAGCTTTAGAAATGGTTGCACAAGCTCTACGAATGCGATTCATAAAATCATCTCTGGTGGTTGGTCGTTCAGTTACCCTTGACGGAAATATATTCTTGAGTGTTCTTTTGCTTTGATTTTGAAATCACGCGATCTGATTGGATAATTCCGTTAATTTCTTCATTTTTATTGGAGAATTTTTCAAATCAAAGAAAAAGAACACCTAAGAATATGTTTCAACTGTACAATGAGTACATAATGCGGTGCAGCACCATCTTGTTAAAGCCACATTCTTGCTCTTGTTGCTAAGTCAACATCTTCTAATAAGCCTGGTAAGCGATCTCTTAGCAACGATAGATAACTGTGTCTATCAACGTTCTGTTAAAAAAAGTTAGGACCAATCAAATAACTATTCACAATTCCGCACCACACCATAAGACTCCATCGATTTTGAAGATCTATTGGCCTGTACCAGTGGGGATTTACATTTGACCAATAATAACAGTTGTGTCTATTAAGTTGTCCGTCACTATAAAGTGTAACGTTCCCTTTTGTTATTAATCACAATGTTTAAATTACAACGATTAAAAACCCTTTTGTTCTACCTATTTTATAGATATTTTACACACGCCACAACGTGAACAAATTTTTAATAGCTAGCGCGCCTTGCCTAGCTATTGCGAATTCTTTATCGTCCACGTTGTTAAGAGGAGGCCATATAGCTCTGTCCTTGTCTAATCTAAATTTTCGTTATTATTAATAAATTAAATATTGTTATACGAAAGTAAGAGTATAGCCCAATAGATTTCAGGACAAGCAAACGATCCTATCCTATGAAAAAATATAAAATTGTCATTAGTTTCCGAGTGAGGTCTGAAACGGAAGAACAATTGAATTTGATAACTGTTTTTCGTTTCAGACCTCACTTGAAAATTAATGATAATTTTAAATTTTTTCATAGAATAGAATCGTTCGCTCGTTCTGAAATCTATTGGGCTATACCCTTACTTTTGTATAGCAATATTTAATTTATTAATAATAACAAAAATTTAGATTAGACAAGGACAGAGCTATACGGCCTCCTCTTAAGGTATTTCTTCTGGAGATCAAACTGTAAAATGCATTCATGAAATAGAGTCGTTAATAAGCTAGCGCGCCTTGCCTAGTTTATGCAGACTCTTTTGTATATATTTTTGTTAGTTATTTTTGTTACAAGTCGTTTATAACCAACGCGCCTTGCTTAGCTATAGCGGACTTGTTATTTAATAAAGGGTTAGTAATTTTTGAATATCAGGTGAAGAGCTTCTACTCTGGTAGAAGGAAGGGATAAAGACCGTATATTCTAATGTGGTACTTACACATGCGAGCGCACGTGTACGTACATGCATGCTCGCATGTGCAACCACTTTTGTCTTTTTGGGTGTTTGCGCGCGCATCTTAGAGTTTCGTTCGGCTTCAGGGCCGTACGTACTCAGGCGCTTACAAAAGTTTAGCATTATATGAGAAAAGCACATACCTAAATAGTATTATCGTGTATCATTTGCAAAGCCCATTGGTAAAAAGCAATACGCAGCGAATGATGATTAGACTGTAAAGCCTGCATAAGAATAATGTAATAAGGGTGATATTTTCGAGCTCTTAAAATTCTTGAAACAATACTTTGTGGTATACCTATTTCTCTTTTAATCTGGCTAGTAGAAACTTGAGGATTAAAGTGAACTATTGCTAAAATAGTTAAAGCTCGCGCATCATTTTCGTCATATTCATGATGTTGCCGTTGACGAGCAAGATGTCCATTGCGAGCTCTTTGGACTAAACTACCTATTTTCATATCAGTTGGATGTCGCCTTTCAGGAAAACGTTGAGCATAAAGCCTTGATGCTGCAGTGGAATTACCATGATACTTACCTAAAGCCAGTATAATATTAACGATCTCATTAGGATATCGCAAAACCACTCCTCCTAACATCATCTCAGCTGAATCGAAGCTACTGCCTCTTTCAAAAAGAGCTGAAAATCTCTATAACCATCACTCAATGAAAACTATGTCAGATTCTGAGTCTTCATCCACAAATCTCCAAAACGCTATTACAACATCCTTAAAAAAAGGAAATCCCCAGTTAATTACAAAAAGTTATATCATCTTAGCATCGCTCATATTAATGACATACTAAAAAAAAAACAAATATATCAGACAAAAATTTATGCAGCTGTGACTACGAAACTCTTATCACTAAAATTTCGCTTAACTCAGATCTTGGCTTTAAGGCAAAAAACTCTAATAATCCTGATACAATTGTCAGCAAATTCATATCAACTTGTAAGAAAATCATAATATTAACTGATGGTAGCAAGAGTCAAAATTCCGAATATGTAGGATGTTCTTGTTACTGTCCACAACTTAAAACCTGCTCAAAAATAAATGTAAGCAAAAATGTCTCTGTGTATATAGTGGAGTGCATCGCTTTGAATCCAACAGTAGATATTATTACTAAAAAATACGGTCAAAATTGTTATATTTTTACTGACGCACAAAGCGTATTACATAGTCTTTATTCTAATAAAACGGGAATAAAAACAAATAAAATGATTTTAGAAATTAAAAATAAATATAACATTAACACTGTTAAAACAAACATGAAATTTAATGCAAAACTGGAAGTTTGCCTCAAGTCTGTACATGAAAATTTATAATTTAACCCTAATTTTAATGCAAAATTGCATAACAATTTAAGTAAAAATAAAAATTTCATAAATGTACTGGAAGTGAAATTCAATTTTTTTAACAGTATACAAAAAAAAAATCATCTAAATAAAGAAAAAAACCTTCAGTTTTTCTGAATCCCTTCACACGTTGGTATTAGAGACAATGGAATAGCTGATAAAACAGCCAAAAATGCAACCACTATAGAACTAACTAATACACTACCAATCCCACTCACTGATTTTTCTGAATTATTCAAAAACAATATCCAAACAGAACATAATAATGAATTAATGACTGCTGGTTGTTACAAAGACAAAATATATTTTGGAAAATTTTTCAATGTGAATTCCAAACTATGATTTTATAAGAAAAAGAATTGTCTCGTGAACAAATAGTTACTATAAATAGACTTCGATAAAATCATAGCCAATTCGCTCTTCCGTGTAGGTATTGTAAACAGCCCTTTAAGCATATGTTCTGAATAAAAAGAAGCCATTGACTAAGTTCTGTGGGATTGTCCAATCTATAATTCTCAAAGAGAGAAATTAATTCGTAAACATGAAGAAAACAATCTAACGCGTCCTTTGAGTATTTACACAGTCATCCGACAACCAAATCTCAATATATGTAGGGGAAGAGGTTCGGTTGTGGGCATGGTTTGGTTGTGGACACCCTTGCGTTTCTATTGACAGAAAGCAGAGGAGGTTTTTCTGACAAATGTCATTTATGTATTATGGCAGCACGTTTTTTATGCCAAATATCGAAGCGAACAAACGCGTCTGCTTCGTGCTGTAAACAAATTAATTTTTCTGTGCTTGAAAAAAAATCAGAAAAATTTATTTATACTTATGTATACTTTTTCAAAAGAATTACAAATCGAACTGAATCAATGAAGCTGAGTGTAATGCACATTTATTCAGTTGGAATTTATTCCTACTTTGTGATGCAATATGGATTGCAACCAATATCTTAACACCAACAATTTTGCATGATTGTCCACAACCGAACCAAAATCTTTTTTGGTTCGGTTGTGGGCATTTCACAAAATTAACAAAAAAAAATTATTCTATTTGGTGAAATCGATTTTGTCCCTTCGTTGGTAGTTAGCTAAGGTCTTCATCTTTTTATAGACACCTATAAGTCCAAAAAATATACAATTGGTGAAAAGTTATGAGCCAAAAACAAAAGGGTGCCCACAACCGAATCTTTTCCCATAATATTATCTTTTCATTTCTCAAACACTGTCATCTTAAGATCTAAGCATTTTTGTAACATGTTAACTATTTATGTATCTCATCAATATGTATTTATCTTTGTAAGTATGATAAATCAAATGAGGTTTCACTTACGCAATAAAAAAATCCACAATACTATTAGATGATTCCGTTGTTTCGGCTACTCTTATTAGAGGATTCGAAGAACATTCTTCATGCTTATGTCTATTAAGTGTACAGTCAGCTTGGAATTAAACCATAAAATCTTTATCCACAGGCCTGGCAAGTTATTTTGTAAATATTTAATAAAATTTAATAAATTTTACAACCCTTGAAAATAAAAATTAGTTTAATGAGATAAAGGATGCATGAATTTATTAAAAGTGGTACAATTTAAATTGATATATTTCCGTAAATGTTGGAAAGGTACAGCTTTGAATTACACCATAAAATATTTATTCATGGGCCTGGCAATTTATTTTGTAAATATTTAGTAAAATCTTATATATTTCAAAACATTTGAAAACAAAAAAAGCAGTTTAATAAGACAAAGAATACATAAACTTATTAAAAGTTGTAACGGCCGTGGGGATCAGGTGGCCGCATAAACGTAGCTATAAATATAATTAGTAATTACACTATAAAATACAAATACACACAAAAAAAGGATATAAGCTGAAAGGTACAAACTTATAGATTTTATTTAAAAGACAAATACTAGCTATACATGAAAAAGGGCGCCAGTCGTGTGATACAGACACGACTCCGTAAGGTATCTTAATTGTATTGGTATAAAGCAACGCGTCGAAAAGAGAGCCAATGATGCGCTTGATTAATTTATAAGGGTATGTTAACACCAAAGCTACATAGATATTTTGCTTGAACGAGAGCTAGAAACGAAAACGAATGCACTATATAATTCCGCGCACGTGATCACCAGCACACACGCGCACAAAGCAAAAAAAAAAGAAACGATATATTTATCGTTAATGCCAAAAAAATCTAGGTGGTTACAAAGCATTTATGCTTTAAATACTCACCCAAGCTTTTCACTCCTTCACACACAAGAAAGACGCAAAAAAACAAGTATAAAAGGCTTCGCCTTGTATATATGCTGTGCACTTAAAAAAAAAACAATACGGTAAGTCGACCGACTTGCAGGCTAACGGCAGAAGGAATGAGCATCTCAAGATGGATGCTCTTTCTTCCTCATGCGGCGCGCTATGCGCGCCACCTTATGCTCTTGTCTTTTCCGTCTACTTGACTGCTAGAGTCATACTATACGTATACTAGATACGTTGGCTAAGCTTGCTGTGCTGTATATTAGCAACGAATATAGACGCTTATAGAAGCGTACTCTTAACTGGATGTCGGAGTTGCAACAATCGAGTTTTTTTATTTTATCAATATCTTTTTAAATTCATAAATTAAACAAATATAATGACTTGTCAGCACTAAAGCTATGTTAATAATACAATAATTTTTGTGAAAATAAAAAATCATTTGGACTTGTTATTTTTTTACGAGCTTGGATTGGAAATTAGATATCAAACTCGACAAACCTAACCTTAAAATACGATACATTGAAAGTTTTTATTATAACTTCGTATGTATAATATTTTGGTGGATTTCTTGAGTTGTCCGCACTAAAGTTTAATCTTACGAATTTTTCCTTTGTATCAAAAAAACTCGATTAAACGCATTGTTAATTAATAAGTGAGAATTGGAAATATTATTAGAAGGCGGGCAGCTTCGTTATGCTCTTAAATGGGAAATTTCTGCCAAAAATGATTTAGTTCTGTTACCCAGCTACTTGGGGGCGCCATCAAATCCCATGTATTTTTATATCTATATATATATTATATATATAGCACATTTTCATATGTATAGATATACAAATAGTGTTAAAGTGTTACCCAGACTTTTGGAAGAAAAATGTAACCCAGAAGAATCCTTCTATAAGCGTCTATCTTCTTTGATGTTAGGTATATAGTTATGTGCTGAGCACGCGTGTATGGTTGGCTTTAGATTGACTGACCGTTGTTTTTCTCTGAACCGCGCATGAATTCAATGTCTTCTCTCTGCCGCATATACTATTTCATTATAAAAGCAAGCTTTAAGTAACATGGCCAATTTGCCATATTACAAAGTAATACAATTAAAACTTATATATTTTCCTAAATATTGAAAAGGCATGTCTATACTCATGAATTAATTAAAAATTTAATCTACTATATCATTCTATCTATATCACTTTTTTAGTAATTTTGATGTGTATAATATGTGTTATAATATAATATATAATATCTATAAGTACAGGTGTAGTTTTCGTTTTACATCTCCTTAAGAGGCGGTCGGGACTATTTGCCGCATGGGGGCGCTGCGGTCAGGTAAGAGAAAAATGTAAAATAATTTTTACACGGCGATTTACAATTTACTGAAAAAATAATATACCTCTAATTTTGTCAATAACTCTAGTCATATATATGTAGAATAATTATTGATGCTAATCTTGTTGGAAAAACCTGAAATATTGTTGTAAAGCGAGCATATGTATTCATCATTCTTTAGTATTACTTTCACTGTCACACTAAAGAAAAATACACATGTTAACATCGGCTCTATCACGCGCAGCATTTTTCGCTTCACAAAAATATTTTAGACTTTTCAAACAAGATTAGCATCGATAATTATTTTACATATATATGACAAGAGTTATTGACAAAATAAGAAGTATATTATTGTCTTAATAAATTGTTAATCAATGTATAAAAAATATTTTATATTCTTTTCTCACCTACAGCGCCCCTATGCGGCAAATAGTCCCGACCGCCTCTAAATCGAGTTTTTCCGCTACGATAAAAAATTTTGTAAGATTGAACGTGAGTGTGGACAGCTTAAGAAATTTACCAAAATACTATAGATAAAAAATTATATACAAACATTCAATGTATATTTTGAGGTTAGGTTTGTCGAGCTTAACATCTAATTTCCATTTCAAGCTTATAAAAAAATAACAAATCCAAATGATTTTTTATTTTAACAAAGATGACTGTACTAACATAGCTTTTGCACAGAAAAGTCATTATATTTGTTAATGGAGATGTGAAAAAGACACTACGCCTGCACTGAGAGAATATTGGTATAAATGCTGCACTTACTAGTACAGCAGAACTCTAAAACGCATGAATTGATTCGTCCTTTGATTTGGTGCTGCTGCTGTCCCGAAACAGTGCAGCATTCGTCTTAGTCTTGCGCTTATGATATACAAAAAGCGCCTACGATATCTGAAAAGCGCCTCTGGTGGACGAAAAGAGAAACTCAGCTGATGTATATTAGTCGTTTTGGGACGGCTGGGCCCCCGAATCTTGTGGCGCTTCTGCACGAATCGACGATGCAGCGGCTGTACTTAGAGTTTCCAGCAGACGAGCCAATGTTCTCTCAGTGTGTACTCATAAATATTGCCTATATTTTTATTTTATTACAAATTTCAGAAAATGAAATGCATCGGCTAATAGTATGTACCATAAAGATTGTTCAATTTAATTTCGAAATAAATTCATTCATTAGTTATTAAGAAATTTGGGTTGCAATATTATAATGTTGAAATTTTCCGATTTTGTATCAGGAATTCAAAATTCTTGAAAACTAGTGAATAAATTTATGTAAAAATTGAACTGAATAATCTTAGTGATACATACTACAACTTAATGCATTTCTTTTTCGGAAATTTAACAATGAAATTGAAAGATAGTCAATATTTATAAGTGCAGGTGTAGTATCCGTTTTACATCTCCTTAAATTATGAATCCAGATAGATATCAATAAAATAAAAAAAGTAAAAATCGATTCTAACATTTCCGACATCTCTATAATATATAGTCTATTAAAATTAGCGTGGAATGAAACTTAAAAACCACTTTTTTGTTAAACAAATAACTGTTGAGAAAAATTGCATACCATTCAATTTTCTGATGAAATGTTCGTTTATAATAGACCAAGAGTTAGTGATAGAAATTGGAGAACAATTAGTTCATGTATGTCGATTGAAACATCAACTGTTATACGCATTTATATTTTTAACAAAAAAGTAGAGAGCGCTCCCGCGCACGTGTGCTGTTCACTTAATTCTTGTTTGCGACGAAAATTAGAATTAACAATAAAATAATACTGAATTCAAATTGGCATACACTTCCAGTGTGCACAACCTTAAAATAACATTTTTGAAAAAGAAAAAAATATTTGTAATCCTAAAACAATTAGTTAATGTATGCCAATTTTTTATATAAAGTTAACATTAAAATAATACTATATTCAAATTGGCACACACTTACAGTTTGCACAACCTTAAAAAAACATTTTTGAAAAAGCAAAAAATATTTGTAATCCAAAAACAATTAGTTAGTATATAGTCAATTTTTTTACACGAAATTTGCATTAAAATAATTCTTTATTTAAATCATTATCATATAGCAGGGCCGAGAGCGATACCCAATCTCCAAGTTAGAAGTCGATTTCCTGGTAGAAATAATCATTTGATCAATCATTTGATTTATCGATCGATTTATCAAATAATTTATCAAATGATTTATCAAACTATTTATGAAATGATTTTTCAAGTGACAATTTGGCGTGATTTATCATTTGATAAATCATTTGAAAAATCATTTAATAAATCACTTGATAAATCATTTGACCAAAAATTATGAAATAAATAATAATTAAAAAAATAAATATTGAGTTACAAATTAATTTATGTAATTTATATAATTTGTCACTCAATATTGAATTTTAAAATCTTATTTATTTTAGTTTCTTAATTTAATCATTTTATTATTCTTTTTTTTTCTCTTAATTATAATTTTTCAAGATGGTTCCTTCATAATTACTTTCCAGTCAAAAAAAAAAACGAAAACGATGTAAATATCTTAGTGTCAGTTCCTCGAAGATCAAAGAGCTTCTACGATCCATCTGAGAGTGTCTGACCTCATATAGGAAAATCCATAAAACTTTTGAATTTCTCGTGACGTTTTTCAAAAGTTTCTTTACAGCTGCTAATAGATTGCTGGGTGATATACACTATTTATAGCAGGTTCAGATCTTTTGTGCTATCTTGTGACTCTATTTCTGATGGATTTAGTAAACGTGCCACAAACAGCACAGTAGATATTTTTATAAAACACTAATTTTTACACATCAAAAACCACCTGGTTTTATCTTATGTAAAAATTTACTTTTTACGAAAATATCTGCTGCGCCGTTGGTAGCACATTTAATAAATCCATCAGAGGTAGAATCACAAGATTGCACAAAAGGTTTAAAGCTAGTTTAAATAATGTGTATCACGCGGCAACCCAGTACAAGCTGTAAAATGACTCGTCACTACTCGGAGAAACTTTCTGGAGCGAGAGACCTTAGTAAATCTTGAGATGTAAGACTCTTATTGATGAAGCGATTCAATGAGGCATCGTGCCTTGAGTATAAAGGTCTAAGACCTTTATTTTGAAGACTGAAGGCATAAAGCCGGGAAAAACTGAATCCGTGTATACATCAGCCGAACGTAATAAACGCATGGCCTCGGTGACAAAGGTCTCAGACCTTTATGCTCAAGACGGGATGACTCATTTGCTTTATCGAGGCACCCGGCCCTACACTACCAGAGGTCTCTCGCCCAAAAATTTTCACCGTGTAGTGAATTTAAAGTTGTGTGGATTTTCTCATATGGGTAAATCTTTCATAATGTTAAAATTTCACCTGCAAATAATTAAAAAAAAAAAAATACAGGTACACGTATAAAACTAATTTTCTCTGAATGTTGACGTATTATAATGAAAGAAAAAAATCGTGTTACTCACTTTTAAGGGTAGTCTTTTTAACAAACATCAAAAGACAGATTTTCGAGTAAATTTTTCATAGTGCTAAAATTTACTTTCAATAAATTTAAAAAAATTGAAGACACATGTATCAAATTTATTTTTTTTAAATGTTGATATATTAAAATGATAATAAAAGAAAAAATCGCATTACTCACTTTTGAAGATAGCTTTTTTTAATATAAGACATTTGAATATATTCATTATTATCACACCCAGGTATAATATTTTACCTATCTCAGATCAGTTTTTTAAGTATTTTGGGCTATAATAGATCATTTCCCATTGAGCTTTTTCATTTTTACATGTTTAATATGTTACAGAAAATATTTAAATACGCAATTCACATTAATAATTACAAAATTTTTTGTAATAAATAAAATATGCCAGTAATGGCAATTTTTTTGAAAAATTCATTTTTGGCGATTCGGGTATTAAAATTGAGTGATATTAGTTACCCAATGGCTTTTGGGATTGCTGATTACAAATCATAAGTGAGTGGAATATCAATTTATTTTTGCTAAAATTGTCAATCTTAGGGTATGAAATTTGACATAGATTTGTATAGTTTATGTTTTCGAATTAAAATACTTATATTCCTTTTAACCAAACATTTTAGTTTATTTAATAAACATTAAAAAATATAACAATCGAAAAATTTTGATAAATAATCTTAGCATCGTAGCATTATGAATAATAGAAAAATCACGGTTATATAAACAAAATCTCGAAATTAGAAAATCAGTTTTTAAATCTAGAAATTTCAGTGATGATTCAACTTAATGTTCTAGGTGTAAGCTATTAAATACATACTAAAACTGAGCTTTTAAAGTTTAAACTCTTCAAAATCAAATAGATGATTTTATAAAACAAAAAAATTTTTTGTGATTGATAAGTATATTTTGTAACTTTTGTTCTTCCTTTAACCATGATAGAGAAAAGAGACTCGATACAATCCTTCTATACGGTGCGAAAGACGAATTCTCTTAGAGAGATTCCACGAAATCCACCATAACACTGAATTGTTGAGAACACACGAAACACCGACCGAGAAACAACCGCACAGACGACCACCAGAGGAACGCGCGGTCCCCCCGGAGCGAAGAATCTGAGGAATAACAATCACATAATGCCTAATTTTGATTTTGAGTAACCGAAAAAGCCACGGAAGTGACGGTAAACTCACCTATCTGACCCAGCAGAAGAACGGAGGGCAGGCTAGTTGAATCGCGTTTCAACGTTGCCGATTCAGTTCTTGCTTTCAGGACCACCATACCTAATATCAATTTCAACTTATGTTATAAAATAATTATAAATCTTTATGTCCGAGCTCAGACACGATTGTATAGATAAACTCTCATATTCGAGTTCTTGTACTTTTAATTAAGGAGTCCACGAGTTTGTTGTTCATAATTAGTTTAAGAACCTCATTGATAAACCTGAACGCGACTACACTATTTTAAGGCTCACTCGAGTCCCGGTGTATCTCATAGAGTAAAGATAAACTGAAAAAACAGTCGATAGTCAACTAAATTTGGAGATTTTTCAGGATAAATGTTTTCAAATTGAGAATTACTTTAAGAACACACAACGCGCCAGGACTCCAACTGATTAAAAAAACTAATAAAACGGGAGCGGACAGACCAAGTTTTAGACGACGCTCTTTAATAATTTTAACAGACTTTGGTTAATCCTTTAGACTTTTGTTTTTATAACACCGTCACTGGTTAACGACTTCGAATCTAACTTGAATAAACTAGCAGCAGTTGTTTCATTTCTATTCATAGAGAAAACGACTTTCTCCTCGAGAGGCCCCAGGCTACATAAACACTGTAACAGTTCTTATGATTAAAATTTCTATTCTCACACATTAAAACTCCCTACATCTTTACGACAAAAAATAAAAACAGCACTTTTTTTTTTTTTATAAGATATTTCTTTATAATATTACGCATCATCCGCGCTCGTCTGTATGTTTCACGGACGCGTGAGCCTGTCTGCAGAGTTGCGCCCCCGCCCTCCCTTATCTTACAGACTTTTCATATGTAGAACACATGAGTACCCAGGCTTCGGACGAAACGAATCCTTCGCCCTACAATCTTAATAGTATTTAGGAGACGAGGACAGTTCTTATGTACGGATTGTTCAGATTTTGACTCCTGAATTGTTTATTTATTTAATCTATTTTTTTATTATAATTTTCTTTATTAAATACATACTAAAACTGAGCTTTTTAAAGTTTAAACTCTTTAGAATTAAAACATTGATAGAAACTAGGTAATCGATGTAAATTTGGAAAATTTAATAGCCGGGAAAAATTCAATGATTTCCAGAATACTCGAAATAATACTTCAAAAGCAACTTAAAGATTACATTGAGTATTATAAAATAGTAAATTACAAAGTTCACAACAGAGAAAAGGTGAATCAAAGCTTAGGTTTTCATATTAGTGGATAAAAACCTATTTTCAAAAGTGAGTCACGTTTTTTAAGTATAATTTCAAACGAACAAAGAACTTTATCTACACTAGGCACACGTTCCTAATAAAAAATTTCTCTTTGTGATTCTAAATATTACCTTTTGATGTAGTTTAAAATGTCACCGCTGAATAGTCTTTTTACAGCATCGTATTTTCCAGAAAAAAGTAAAATATATAAATTTTTGGTAACATTTTAATAACCTTTCAGAAAGTACTTTTGTTAACAGGCACACACCCATGCTCTTGATTTTCCAAAAGTATGTGTATAGATAAAGCTTTGGTGTGAATTTCAAATCAAAAAAGCAGTAGTCATTTTTTTTATAGCGATAATTTATCATTTTACATGGCCTGGTAACATTTAAATTTCAAAAAAAAAACCTCTTTTCCCCATCCGCCATAAAATGACACGTCTAATTATCATTAAAAATATAACAAAATTAGTTTCTAATAACTCAATAAATCAGTGAACATTTGCTAACAAGATGTGCTATCTCATATTTAGGAGAAATGACGCAGTAACATGATTTTTAAAAGTATGAAAGAATTACCCATATATCTAATAAGTCTTCTGAATTTGTATAAGAGATAACAAAACTTAGAGAAACACCACCTAGTGATCTAAAATCGTTATTGATGGTCGATTACGTCGGTTTGAGTTTCAGTCACTGAATGATCTTTTGCTAAATTTTGTTATCTCTTACACGAATTCCAAAGACGCAGATATATGAGGCCATGCGCTCTCAGATGGATTGTAGTAGCTATTCGATCTTCGAAGATTTGACACTACAATGTTGACATCGTTTTTGCTATTTTCTTTGCATAGAAAATAATTATCAAAGTATTATCTTGAAAAATTATAATTAAAAAAACTTATGAAAATTCATAAGATTAAATTAAGAAATTAAATAAATAAGATTACAAAAAATCAATATTAAGTTAAAAATTATATAAATTACATAAATGAATTTTTGACTCAATATTTTTTTTCTTAATCTTATTTATTTTAGTTTTCTAATTTTGGGTCAAATGATTTATGAAGTGATTTATCGAATGATTTTTCACATTATTTGTCCAATGATAAAATAAGCTAAATCGTCACTTGAAAAATCATTTGATAAATACAATGATAAATTAGATGATTAATCGAATGATTATTTCCGCCAGGGTTCTGGCGGAAATAATCGTACACAACAATCGTACACAATAATTCATACACAAGACTATTCGCTCTTCTTAAATGCCATGTTTCTTTAAATTTTACTGATGTTTTATTACCAAATTTTTTAACATTGCTGTTGCATCGTACAAAAAACACGTTCGCTCCATTTTGCTTTGCTGAGTGTACTAAACGTTACTCCAAAACTGAGGCTTACTCCAAAACAATAAATACGTCTTTAGTATTTAAGCAGGGAATAGAGATTGATCAAGTAGATAGAATAGTTATATTTATATACAGGATTGGCCAAAAGTACCGGAACGGCGAAATAACTCTGCGGGATTGTATTTTAGGAGAAAAAGCTTAAAACAAAAAATAGAGGATATTTTCTTGGCTATTCGACGGTGATAATAACCATGACCTTGGCCATAACCTTGAATGTCATTCCAAGGTCAAGTTAATTTCTTTAAGTGGGAACCCATAATTTTCACGTCAGAAATGAAAAGAGTGGAAAATTTTACGTAAATACATATCCGGACGAAGTTGAAAATATTTACTCGAGTTGAAAAAAGAAAAGTCATTCAAATAGACTAACTAGGAGAGTAACCCTTGTTTGGGTCACGGATCTCACTGTAACTTGTAGATATGTTTTTATACATAAAATCATGAAAAAAGCCGCGAGCATTCAGTCTAACGCTCGATCATTCCAAGATTATGAGTTATTTTGTTCAATTTTTAAAGATTTCTTTGAAAAATCATTGTTTATAATATTGAATATTACTCTTCAATAAGAGCTTCCAAGTTTATTCTACAAAATCCTAGTGAAAGTTGAGATAAAATCCTTGTGATTAAAAAAAAACCGCTTTTAAAAAGCTCAACCCATTCAAAAGTTATGGGAAAACAAAAATTGTTATAAAAATTGTTATAAAAATTAGCATAAAATTAAACTTAAATTTTCATAAAATTATTCTGCTGATTTTTTTCATATTTTTCATTTTGCTATAACTTTTGAACGGGTTGAGCTTTTTAAACGTGTTTTTTTTAAACCAAAAGGATTTTATCTCAACTTTTACAAGAATTTTGCAGAATGAACTTAAAAGCTCCCATTGGGGAGTTATATTCAATATTATGAACAATGATTTTTCAAAGAAATTTAACAAAATAGCTCATAATCTTGGAATGATCGAGCGTTAGACCGAATGCTCGCGGCTTTTTTCATTATTTTATGTATAAAAACATTTCCCCAAGTTACAGCAAGATCCGTGACCCAAACAAGGGTTACTCTCCTGGTAAGTTAGTACAGTGCAGCTATTGTATTCACCCTGTGGTGTCAAAGAACATCGGTAAGAGAAAGATATATATATATTATATCGTCGCCTTTAATGAAACACATTTCAATTCTCAGTCGAAAACTAGCACGATTCACTTTTGCGGCGAAGAGTAGCACAATTCGCACCCTTTGCCGCTAAGAGTAATTCAAATCGTCCCACGAAAAGTAGCACATCTCAACACTGTCCCTTGAACAATAATACATGTTAGCAATTCCTTGCGATGACTAAATAGCCAAATGTGCTAGTTTTCGTGGCCGCTTTTCAAATGCCCTACTTTTCGTTAGAGCCGACTGCAATTTTTGCAAGATTCTTAGATAATATACAATGTAAAAATTGTATTTCTTATTATTGCTACCATAAATCAATTGTTACTCTTATAGAATCTAATGATGATAGAGAGAATATAGATTAACCAAGTGTTAATATTCATGAATGTTATTTATTTTAATTAAATGATGTTTTGTAAATAACTACAAATTTATATTTAATATTGATTTCAATTTGTATTTCAAAAATATAATTAAATAACTATTTATCAGAAATCTTCTTTGAGTCTTAATATTTTTCAACATCACTATATTTATAATAATAATATTTAAGTAACAGTACATTTAAAAAAAAATTTTATGCACAATAATTTCAACCTACAATAATTAAAGTTATCACTTCTGTCGGCCAGTCCCACGACTGCCACATTTTTTTTTTTTTTTAAGAATATTGTTTGTTGTGATGCACATGCTTGAAGTTTATGTCGATTTCAAATTCTTTTTCCATCATTATTTGAAAAGTTATACAAAAATTGCATTCGCTAATTAATATTTTCAAGATTGATAAACTTCTCCGCATTTAAAAAATTTTTTAATAAGATTGTGCACATTGGGCGTGTATCCCACATAGCATGGAAGCTTCTAGGAAACTTCAACATTAAGTGTAGAAGCTTTCTGGAAGCTTCCATGCTATGTAGGATAACAATTTAAATATAGTATTATTTTATTGTTAACTTCATGTAAAAGAATTGGCCTACTAATAATTTATGATTACAAATATTTTTTGCTTTGTGCTTTTTCATAGAGAATGCATTGTATCATTAAAAAATTTAGTTCTCTATTTTTTCACTTATTTGTGTATATTTGGACTCAGGGAGTCGAAAAAAGTCATTTTCAGAAAATGTCTGTATGTATGTGTACGTGTATATCTGTGTGTATACTCAGTAAGCCAAATGGATCTCGAAAACTACTCGATGGATTTGCTTCAAATTTCGCATAGAATTTGTTTTTTTTTTGTCTAGCTTGAGGGAAAGCTATTGAGAGTTGGTTTTCTTAGTGTAGTTTTAATTTCAAAGTCATTTATGAAAAAAAATTTCAATTTTTAATTTTTTTGGTATTTTACGGGAACTACCTGATAAATCTGCTTAAAAATTTGCATAGAAATAATTTTTGTTTCCCGAAATATAATAAACTTCTGAAAATTGATTTTATTAGCGTAGTTTTAATTTTAAAGCATTTCGAAATTTTTGGAAAAAGTGTTTTTATTTATTTAACCACTTAGATCTCGATAAGTACTCGATGGATTTGCTGCAAATTTTCCATACAATTTATTTTTTTGATTAACTATTGTGGAAGCTATTGAAAATTGATTTTAGCGTAGTTTTGATGAAATAGCCATTAAAAAAATTTCCCAAAAACATGCACGGAATATTCAAAATATAGAAAATTAGATATTCCATGAAATCTTCCATAAAGCTTACAACAAGATTGCACGGAAGGTTACAGGAATATTTTTGCCAAAATTACCATTAAACTTGAGGAAATCTTCCAGCAATCTCTAATAAAATGTTCCACTGAATCTGCCTGGTGGCTTTCATGGAAGATTATAGTTAATAACTTAGAAAAATTTCTGGAATATCACTTTATATCTCTCCCAGACCCAAGTGAACATCGATCCTGGCCGGTACGTACCTGCAAACTATATAGGTTATGGGTACGTTCCGGCCAGGATCGATGTAACTCGAAAGAATTTTTTATGTAAGCTTCCTTAAAGTAGATTGAAACTTTCAGTAATATGAGATTAAAATATATACACTGAAGCTTCCTGGAAGCTGAATATTCCATGAAATCGTCCATGAAATTCGCAGCAAGATTGCATGGAATAATACAGAAATATTCCTCCGAAGATTACCATTAAACTTGAGGGAATCTTCCAGCAATCTTTCATACAATATTCCACTGAATCAACCTGAAGACTTTCACGTAAGATTATAATAAATAAATCGGAAAGATTTCATATAAGCTTCCTGGAAGCCCAATGGAAGTTTAAGCAATTACATTTGAATTTTCCTCAGAAGTCTCGGAAACTTCCTAAAAGTTTAGGTGGAATATTTAAAATATAGATAATCAAATATTCCATGAAGCAATATTGTTATAATCAACCACGTAGCAAGATGAATCTTCCTGGAAGCTTTTACGAAAGATTATAATAAATCACTTCAAAAGATTCCTGGAAGGTTACTTGATATCTCTCTCGGAATCTTTTGAATAAGCTTTCTTGAAGCACAATCAAAATTTTATTAGTATTGCATTGGAATTTTCCTCACAAGTCTCGCGGAAACTTTCCGAAAGTTTAGATGGAATATTCAAAATATAGAAAATGAAATATTCCATGAAAACTTCCATGAAGCTTTGAGCAAGATTGCAAGTAATGTTACAGAAATATTTCTGCAAAGATTATTAGTAACCTTAAAGGAATCCGCCAGTGATTTTTTATATAATATTTCACTAGATCTCATCAGAGACTTTGATGGAAGATTACATTAAACGATTCGAAAAGATTCCTGTGAAGCTACAATGTCTCCTCCAAATTTTTTTGAATTTTATTTCATTGAATATTACGTGAATTTATCTGGGATGATGACCTGTAATCTTTACTGTATCTTTCTATCGTCAAGATTCTTGAAATTCTGGCTGTTATCTTCCGTGAAAGATTGATGAAAAGTTACCAGATATCCCGCTCTAAAAGTTCCCTGTAAGTTTCCAGTAAGTTAAATGAAAGTTTCAGCAAAGTTACATTAAAATCTTCTTCGGAAGTTTCCTGAAAAATTCACGGAAGCTTTCATGATCTATTGAATTATAGAAAAATAAATATTACATGCAATCTTGTATAAAGCTGACAGGAAGATTGCATGGAACGTTTCGTCAATATATCAGTATCCAGTAACATTTAATAAAATAAATTTATAAAATTATTACATTTAATTTCTATGTTAACCTTTTAAGGACGGGACTGGTCGATATTTCGACCACTCAAGTATCATAATATTTTTGAGTTATTTTGGAGATAATATAATTTTTTGGATATAAAAAATATTATGATGATTGAGTGGTCGAAATATCCACCAGTCCCGTCCTTAAAAGGTTAAGCAATATTTGGTGTATAAGAAAATAATATAAAATGTTAAAAATTAAAAAATAATTCAGAAAAAAGTTATTGTACTAATTAAAGGCAAAATACATTTTTTTATACATAAAATATTATTTATCTATATAGCTTAAATATTTATTCCCAATACAAACCTAATTTATCACTATCTTTCAATTCCTTTATAAACTAATTTACAATGTCAAAAATTTCACAAAGAAATATAAAACATGTAAGTTAATAAATGTAAATAACCCTGGTAGAAAATGAAACGCTTATTTTACCATTTTATGGCTATTGCTTTGAAATGAAGAGCTGAAAATGGACATTTTTTATGGTCATTATTTTAACCAATATGAAACGTTTTTTTACCTATATACCACTAACATGTTACACGCATTTTCGAAGATTAAAATGTGAATTTTAGAAACAGAAAGAATACTCATAATTAAATCTTTATAATTATTTGTGTTTGAGACGATTTATTTTTTCATTTTTTTGTATTCATCAAACATACTTTATGATTTAAACGCGAATGAAAAGATTTATTGGATTTATAGGTTGAAATATTACTAGGTACTTTAAATGCCTACTTCATCGACAACATATTTCTATTAGCATTTTTTGTCTATAGAAAAAATAAACACTCTGCAGATTCAGCAAAAATTGACTATTTATTAGCCAATATTGATATGACAAAATATTACTATTAATAATGCCCATAAATTGTATTATTCACCATTTTTTATGTTCACATTTCTACCAGAGAAATACAATAATTTTAATGATTTTTTTAATCAGAAATGCATTGATTAGGTTGTTTATTTTTATGTGTATTTGAGTCAGAGAAATTTGAAGTGAGTAATCTTTTCTGAGAAGTAGCAGAATTGTTAAGATTTTCATTTTGCATGTTAGATACTGTCGTGTTATTTCGTTTTTGAGTAAAATTTAAGCTTAGTTGATGAAATTAGCTTATGTCTAATAAGTAACCATAGAGGAGCGCGGTGGTAGAGGAGCGCGGTGGCGTAACGGATAGAGCTCTTGCCTTCCCTATTGAAAATAATGACGTCTTTCAAAGACGTCTTGAAAAGACGTCTTTGGACGTGTCTGGATTTGGAACAAAAAAAGACGTCTTTAAAAGACGTCTTTTGAAGACGTCTTTTAAATCAAAACGTCTTTTTTATCAAAATTTTTAAAAAAGTACTTACTAAAATGTTCCAAAAAAGTATTATTTTATTACGTTATTATTTTTAATAGGGTATCTTTCTTTAGGAATATAGTAACAAAATAAGCATCAGCTCTCTGCAGACCGAAAAGCTTAAGCCGAAAAGCGAACAAACTGTAAATGTTATAACCTTATATACCCGCGTCACTAAAATTTTCGTAGGAGTTCGCGTATTAAGAAAAACGCCACCTAACAGTCAAAGACAGAATTAATAGTCGATTCGAATAATTTTTTCAGTAGTTACATTTTTAACTGTGAGGTGCCGTTTTTCTTAACTTTGCAATCCCTTATCCAAATTTCAGAGATGCAGGTATATGAGGTTATAATTTTGCGTGTTTATTCACAGTTGAAAATCAGTATGCATACTTCAATTACGTACTTCAAGTATATACACTTTAGCTTAAGTACGTTCTTTTTTGAAACATTTTAGTAGGTATTATTTTTAAAATATTGATAAAAAAGACGTCTTTAAAAGACGTCTTTTTTTGTTCCAAATTCAGACACGTCCAAAGACGTCTTTTAAAGACGTCTTTAAAAGACGTCATTATTTTCAATAGGGTTCAACGCGGTGGGCACGGGTTTGAATCCTGACCAGGTACCTCTGACTTTTTTTTCGAAAGAAAATTAGTGTATGTGCTACCCATATCGCGACTCTTAAAAAATCCGACTTCATTGAGTATCGGTTGATTGTTGGTCACAAAAAGTGGCTGACCATCCATCGATAGTCAAAGTTTTCGGTAATGTGGGTCTGACAGTCCAGCCTGATGTAATGTGTTAAACGGGTACCGGGCTGGACTCCCTCGACTTCACCATATAAAAAAGGTTAATCATATAGAGGACAATATCTTTTATATATTAATCTTTTAAAAAAAAAAAAAATTAGTTTAACCTTATGTCTAGGGAAATCGTGTGAAACCCTTATAAAAAATAGGCTATGGTGTGGGCTGAATCAAAAAAATTACTTCCAAACAGCCAACACGGATTTAGGCAAGACAAATCTTGTATCGATAACTTGACTAATCTATCTCTTAAAATTTAGGAGGCCTTTGCCAAGGGAAAAGACATTTTAGCTGTTTTCCTAGATGTTAGGAGTGCATTTGATAAGCTGAATGTTGATATTTTACTGCAAAAGCTATCTGAAATTGTCTGTTCATTGAGCATATTGAAAAATATTAAATTTTTAATACACTCTCGCTTCATACATATTGCGGAAATGGACGGCCAATACAGACTTACTCACAAGGGCGTTCCTCGAAGAGGTATATTGAGCCGTCTCTTGTATGAATCGTATGTAATTGGGGTTTCTCATAACCTGCACAAATCTTTTTCTATCTTTTAATTTGCGGATGATCTTAGCATTTACATAAAAATCTAATCTATAGAAAAAGGCATATCTATAATACCAAAAGGCATAAATATAGTTCAAACTAATGTAATGGATCTTGGACTCGAACTCTCTTACAACAAATTTGTCTTCATGCATTTTAATAAAAAATATGTTCAACCACGAACAACTGAAATTAAAATAAATAATCAAAGTCTAAAATCAAGTGACAGTGCTCGATTTCTGGGAATCTATTTTGTCTATCAAATGTTCTTTAATACTCATATTGATTACATGAAGAAAAAATGCATGAGAGCAATAAACATTCTTAGATATCTTTGTGGCCCATAGTGGAGGTGTGATCCCAACACTCTTTTAAATCTATGTAAGAGTTTTGTTCGCTCTCTAATTGATTATGGCAGTTTCATTTATCTCTTCACGCGAAAAAAGTTACTTAACAGAATCGAAAGCTTACAAAACATAGCTATAGTTCTTATAGCTATAGAACTTATAGAACTTATAGAACTGCTCTAGGATGTCGTATAAGTACTCCAAAAAATTACTTGCTGAATCCAGTCACATCTATTCTAGAGTAAACCAAATTCTTATGCTCTTGCTATATAGTTCAAATTCTCTCCAACACAACTGAAACTCACAAAAATATGTCAAACTTTCATAATATAAGCAAGAAAAGAAGGACAACGCATAATAGATTTTAACCTCAATGTATACCTCGTGTATTCGAAATAGCTCATTGTATCGATTCTCAAGAAAACATACATATGTATGATAGCGACTACACCAAAAAAATTTCGCAATCAAAATTCACTCAAATTTGTAAATAAATTAAACTTTAATAAAACTGAAATAATTTTAACGTCATTATTGAAAAATGATTGTACTCAAATTGAGATAAAATTTAACTCAGGAGAAACGAAACTGAAACCCAGTCATCTATGCGCTTAATATATACTCAAATCTGTATGGTAACTACATTCGAGACAATTGGGAAATATGACACCATATATATAGCTAACTAAGATGGCGTTTGGCAATCGGGAAATAACATAGAGCCTTATGCAGCCTCGAAGCATTCTTATTATTTTAAATAGTATTTCATATCTTTGCTGTACAAAGTTGATGAAAATAAATAAGTATATATGAATAACTAATAAATTTGATGAAAGTTTATAATTTTGCAAGTTGTATTTAAATTATTATGTACTATGAAATCAAAATTGAGGTTGTGTACGATCAGCTGTCGATGTTATGTTTACACAGACCGCTCACACGAACATAGATTCTCTTTCAATGTGTTACGGTTTCTCACGCGACGATGCTATCTTAACCTCACTTTTTTCATGTTTTTCACTTCCTCATCACAAAATTTAACGTGCGAAGCTTCTAAAATATTTTCATCTTTCGAAAATTTTCTTTTCTTATTTATTTTTATTAACTTTGTACAGCAAATATGTTAATTACTATTTAAAATAGTAAAAATGCTTTGAGTCTACATAAGGCTCTATGTTATTTCCCGATCACTGAACGCCATATTTGTTAGCTATATATATGGTGTCATATTTCCCAATTGAACGGACTTTCTACGCAGACTCGATCGGGTTTTAGCTTCAAGTCGAACTGAAAAAGTTACAGTCGACGATTTGAGTCCCTTCTCCTCCATCGCCTCACTCATGCGTTATCCCCACTCGCTGACTAAAAGAATTTTTTTCCAAATATTCTGAATCCAGCCGCTGCTCTCTATACGACTTTTTAACTTATAAAAATAGATTTATTCATTTAATATTTTCGTCTAAAATACAATAAATATTTATTAAAATGAAAAGTAACAAGAAATAATATAATATTACATAATTTTCATTTATATTTACTATGAATAATATAAAAATTAAACTAGATATTATTTAAATTCGATATTAAAAATTTTCATTTGAAAATAAATTAAATAAAATAAATTTTTGCTGAATCAAGTAATTAAAAAATCAATGGATATTATTCTTACATATTTCTTCCAAAACTCCGTACTTTTTCATTAAAAATATTAGATTTCTTATAAGACTGAACCAAAAATGACTATTTTGTCAAACTCTTTTACGAAATTCACGAACTTTTAGAAATTTCCCCTATTGGTTTTTATTCAACAGTGAATATTTTTTCACATTATATTTTTTAGTTAATTAGATAAACTATCAAATGTACTTATTGTTATTCGTTGATTTATATTATTTTTCAATATTACTATTTACTCATCCCTAGTGAAAATCGAATCTGTGAATTAGTGGGAATAACTGGAAATAATTGGAAATAACTGTTATAAACTGTTCAGTTCGAGACAGGAATAACAGTTATTTTCCATTTGAAAATTAACATTTGCTTTACGTATTTAAATGTATGCACAATCATAATCTTTATAACAATATTTAAATAAATATTTAATGCATTGTTAGGTGGAACATACTCGTACCTTAATTTGTGCATTAAGAGCAGGCCAGATTCGCTGTCCTTGTCTAATTGAGATTTTTGTTATTTACTCAAGTATTAATCGGTGTATCTGCAAATTGAAGGTTAAGCGCAATAGATATTATTATTACAAATATGTATGCACAAGAAAAAAAAATCTAATAATTTGTTTTTGAGAAAAGTAAGGAACGCGAAAATATTATAAACATAAACTTTTACTTCGGCGTTCCTTACTTTTCTCAAAAACAAAGCGGTAGAATTTTTTTCTTGTGCATATAGATGTTCATAATAATAATATCTATTGCGCTCAAACTTTAATTTTCAAATTAAATTCTTTCAAATTAATTCTTCATGAAGATACACCGATTAATACTTGAGTAAATAACAAAAAACTCAATTTTTACTTGGTCGATATCAGATTCTACTCCGGCCTGCTCTTAAATTTCAACAAGTAAGAATTATAAAAAAAAAAACAAATTTATTATCTGCAACTTTTTTTCCATACTTTTTTTGTTCATTATTTGAATCCAGTAATTTTAAGTAAAAAAAATATCTTACTCTGAATTTGCTTTTTAAATCAAGAAAGTAGCCATTAGTGCCCTAGCGAAAAAAAAAAACTGGAAGTAACTGGGAATATCTGTCAATAACTGGAAATAACTAGGAATATCTGTAAATAACTGGGAATAACTTGGAGTAACTGGAAATAACTGTTATTAGTACCCCTAATTCTTAAAATTATTTTTTAACTAACTGGAAATAACTGGGAATATTTGTGAATAACTGTAAGTAACTGGGAATAACTGGTGCTAACTGTTATTCCTGTCTCAAACTGAACAGTTTATAGCAGTTATTTGCAGTTACTCACAGTTATTTCCAGTTATTCACAATTATTTCCAGTTATTCACGTATTAGGCAGTTTGCTATGCAAGCTCGAAGCAGGTGGCGTTCTGAGCTCTAGCGCTGTCATGGCGGTCACACTACGCCAATCTTGCGATGTTAATATGTATGAGTGTATTCATGAGTCTATCTGTGTATATTCAATGACGTCACATCTGAAAGTAGTGGGGGAAGCCCCTTCTCTAATAGCCGCGCGTCGCCCATCGTTGCACACACACAGCTACTCGTATATGCTCATCCATGCACACATACGTGGAGTGTGCCGCCATGACAGCACTAGAGCTCAGAACGCCACCTACTCTGAGCTTGCATAGCAAACTGCCTAATATTCCCAGTTATTTCCATTTTTTCCGCTAGAGATCAATCAAATGAAATAAGTTATTAATATTTTAAGAGATCATAATTTTTAAATGAAACATTTTCCTTTAAATTAATAATATATTTCATTACACTTGTGGAGAAATTTCATTAATTCAGAATAAAAAAATATTTATTTCATAAACATATATACATATTTTTAATTGAATCACAATTGTCAATTTAAAAAATTATTTCTTTATAATATCAATTATTTCAATGTTTACAATCATTTCAAATCTTTTAATAAACTTTATCAAAGTTTAGATTTTGGACGATCAAAGAAAATGTACAAATATTTTTTTTTACTTCCTCTAATTTCGTAAGTTATGAAAGTTTTACAGTTAAGAATCATAAAAATTTCTTTAAATTTTGCATTGTTTTCAAGGTTTATAAAAATTATAAACAATTTATAAAATTTATTTGAACTTCCTAAAATTTTTATTCCTAATATTGAAAGATTTTGTTACTTTTATCATTTTTTAATAGCTTACAATACATTTTAATAATTTTAATAATTTTTCATAACTTTTATCATTTTTTAATAGCTTACAATACATTTTAATAATTTTAATAATTTTTCATAACTTTTATGAAGTTTTATAAAGTTTTTGTGAACATCCAAAATCCACCCTTTAATAAAGTTTATTAAAATTTACTGTACATTTTTAACCTTTAGCTGGCAGGGGGAGTACTATAGTACCCCACGCTCTTTCTTATCAAATTTTGAAACCGTATTCAAAAAATCGGGATCAGTGGCGACACCAAACGGTAGAGGAGGGATGTAATTAACGATTCCCGCCAGAGATTTTTTTAGCATTTTTTATTTATTATTATCGATTTTGCAGACAAGCAGTTAGACAGTACCCCATAGGCCAGCTACACTGAGAAAAAAATTTAGTTGGATTAAGTAAGGCTTAATTGAATCAATGAAATCCCTTAGGTGCGGGCGGCACATAAAATATTTTGTTACATTAATACAAATATTTTAATTGAGTCAAATAAATATTTCATTTTTTTAAAATAAATATTTGATTCTACTGAACATCACAAATATTGGTTAAATAAAATTAATTTATTGTTTTTAAAAAATTTTTTATTAATTCAAATGCATATTTGTTTTTTTAATTGCTTATTTCATTACATCAATATGCATGTAGTAACTGAATCAAATAATATTTTGTATTTTCAAATAAATATTTGACTTACTAAATGTCGCGAAGATTGATTCAATAAAATTAATTCATTGTTTTTATAAAAAATTTTATCAATTAAAATGCCCATTTATTTTTCTAATTGATTATTTCATTACATTAATATACATATTGGAATTAAATCAAATAATATTTTGTATTTTCAATTAAATATTTGACTTATTGAATGTCGCGAAGATTGATTCAATAAAATTAATTCATTGTTTTAATAAAAAAAATTATCAATTAAAATGCCCATTTGTTTTTCTAATTAATTATTTCATCATATTAATGCTATATTAAAATTAAATTAGTTCAATATTTTATATTTTCAAATGAAAGTTTAATTTATTGAATATTTTAAATTTAATAAAATTTTAAGATTTAATAAAATTAAATCATTGTCTTAACAAAAAATTGATTAATCATTCGGTTTCACAAATAAAATATTTCTTCAAAGTAAAGAAATATTTAATTAATTCGATTTATAGATTTTTTAATCGAACAAATACTGTCTTTAATCAACAGTATTTGCTTTCAGTGATTTATATTTATTTATTAACATCAATGAATTGATGACTCATTAAACTACAGGTGAATATGATTCTATTTATTTATATGGTAAAGAATAACAATTATTAACATACTAACATTAGTATGCTTTATACAGTGATCGCACACGCAGTAAATCTAACATAAATTTCGCTCGCATTACAATTTACGTATTATCTTGGATTTTTAACTTCCTTATATATCAACTTAGAAGCCCTCTTACCGCTTGGGAGATCGAAAATTAACGACGCCACCAAGCGGTAGTATCATCAAACCATCGAACTAAATGATTTTGTTAAAACAATAAATGTTTCTTTTGGTTCAAATATGTCTTATTTGAATGAAATAAATTATGTAGTTGAATCAAATAGTGGATTTACTTGATTTTAACAAGTATTTAATCATATTTCTCTGTAATTTTTATTAACTTATACATATTTTGCTAAGTTATCCACTTAGCAAGACACGTATTTAAAACATGAGTTTGTTTGAGTATAAAGGATGATAACTTATACAAAAAAATATTTTTCAATAATATTAAATATTAATTTTAACATTACATTTCATTTGATTTAGTAAATATGTTATTGAATAATAACTGCTTGTTTCAATAAATATTTCATTAAGATAATCAAATAATTATTTAATCGATCTGATAAAGAAATTAATTAATACAACAAAATATTTGATTGAGACATAAATAATAAAATATTTATTTATTTAATTGTTAAAAATAATAATTGATTTAATTAATCACTGATTTCATAGACGCAATATAATTAAATAATAAAAGTAATAAAATAATTTTATGGAACAAAATAAATCAAATATTTGAATCAATTGAAAATTTAATTAATTTAATGCATCCAATTAATTATAATATAGCAATGAAATTATTTGAGTAAAAGACAATGAGATATTTCATAGAATCAATCATATATTTCATAAAGAGAAAAAACGCATTTATCAAAGCAACTAAATATTGAATTAAAATTATTAGGTATTTCATTGGCCAGTGAAATAATTTAATATAAGTCATACAATATTTATTTAAAACAATGAAATATCTTTTTGTTACTATTCAAAATTTATTGAAAGAATAAAACAATAATTTTGACATTATTAAATATTTCATTAATATAATTAAATATATTATTGAACAGTAAAGTAATTTAATAGAGGTGATATAATAATTAATTAAATCAATGTAATATATTCTTCTTTTAATCAAAATTTGATAAAAATAATGGAATAAATACGTTAGAATTAGTAAACATTTTATTAAGATAATTAAATATATTATTAAACATCAAAGTAATTTAGTAGAAGTGTTATAATATTTAATTGAATTAGTGAAATATATTCTTATGTCAATCAGAACTTGATAGAATTAATAAAATAAATATATTTGGTTCAATAAATATTTCATTGAGATAATCAAATATATTATTGAACATTAAAATAATTTTATGGAAGTGTTAATATAATATTTAATTGAATCAATGAAATATATTCTTGTTTCAATTACAACTTGATAGAAATAATTGAATAAATATATTTGATTTAATAAATATTTCATTAAGATAATCAAATATATTATTAAACATTAAAGTAATTCAATAGAAGTGTTAATACAATATTTAATTAAATCAGTGACATATATTCTTGATTCAATAACAATTTGATAGAAATAATAAAATAAATATATTTGGTTTAATAAATATTTCATTAAGATAATCTAATACATTATTGAACATTAAAGTAATTTAATGGAAGTGTTAATATAATATTTAATTAAATCAGTGAATTATATTCTTGTTTCAATAACAACTTGATAGAAATAATAAAATAAATATATTCGGTTTAATAAATATTTCTTTAAAAAAATTTAATATCTGATTTTACGTTGCACCTTTCTTGACTTTAAAAAATAATTTATTGGTTTTCTTTTTGTGAATTCATTGAAATCGGATTTGTTGATTTTAAAGAACCTATTTCTTTAAATTAATTGTAATTTTTATTGAAATGCTGATCAAATTTTATGTGTTATATACAACAAAATATTTTTTTTATACAATCACATATATTATTAATTAAATGACAATGTTATTAACTTAGTGAAGCGTTTATTTACAATATAAGCTTCTTTAACTTAATCGGATGACCGTTAATTCAAGCAAATATTATATTGATGATTGACCAATATTTTTTTATTGTTATAAAAGATTCTGTAATTTTAACAAACGATTTACTAAAATAAATATTTAATTACTGTAACAAAATATATAGATAATTTACAAACATATTCTATTGTTACAAATAAATATTTTATAAAATTTTATCAGCTGCCTTAATGAAATTGATTTGATTAAATCAATCAAATAATTTAACCAAAACAATAAATTTTTCTTTATTTTAAAAAAATATTTATTTTTTTTTAACTTAGGTATCATTTTTTTTATCTCAACTTAATATTTCAGTGATTTAATAACCTTGCATATTACTTCAATCGAAATTAATTTTTATCAACAAAATATTTAATAACTAAATTTATTTCATTGACTCAACTAAATTTTTTTCTCAGTGTATAATCGGCTGGAGAGGCATGCCAGCTAAAGGTTAAAACTTTTTAATAATTATTAATAATTGAAAAAACTTATCTAAAGAAAAAATTTCCACTATACTTCGTAATTGAATAAAAAAAATAAAACAAGTTCGATGTTAAGTTTGTTGCAGTTATTTAATATACAGTCAACGATCTGAATCCCGCCGCTGAATTCTCCTCCATCGACTCACTCGAGCATTACCTCCACTTGATTACTAAAAAAATTTATTTCCATACATTTTGAATCCCACCGCTGCTCTATGGGACTTTTTAACTTATAAATGGGATCCAGTAGTTTAATGTTTTCGTTTAAAATACAATAAATATTTATTAAAATAAAAGGTAACAAAAAAATAATATACTATATCATAATTCTCATTTATATTTACTCAAATAATATAAAAATTAAACTGGATATATTTAATTATTCAATAAAATGTTATTGAAAATTTACGTGATCTCTTTATGAATAAAAGATAAAATAAATCTCATTTTATTCAATTTTCTTAATAACGATGAGTATTTGATTCATCAATAAATAATATATTGTTTAATTTAAAATTTTTGTTACCTAAAAATAAAAAAATAAATATGTCAATTTTGATTATGATAATTTTTATGTTTGTAATGAGCATTGTGGATTATTATATATTTTTTGTTTTCAAATATTTTATAATAATATATGAAAAGTTAGTATTAATAAATATATGCTTTTTTAATTTAAAATATATAAGATTAATTATTAAAGAAAAATTGAAATATATCTTGATTAATTTTTATAATATTAATAGTAATTATAAATGAAAATTATGTAATATTATATTATTTCTTGTTACTTTGCATTTTAATAAATATTTATTGTATTTCAGACGAAAACATTAAGAAGATGTAAAACGGATACTACACCTGTACTCTTAAATATTGACTATCTTTTAATTTTATTGCCAAATTTTTAGAAAATAAATGCATTAGCTTGTAGTATTTATCAGAAATATTATTCAGTTAAATTTTCAAATAAATTCATTCATCAGTTTTTCATAATATAAGGTTCGCTATACAATATCCAAAGATTTTAATATATAGTATTGAAACCCAAAATTCTGAAGAACTAATGACTGAATTTATTAAAAAATTTAACTAAATAATCTTCGTGGTAAATACTACAAGCTAAAGCATTTTTTTTCTTAAATTTTGCAATAAAATGAAAAGATTTCAAAGAAATTCATAATTACAGGTGTAGTGTCCGTTTTACATCCCCTTAAGGGGATGTAAAATGGACACTAAACCTGTACTCATAAATATTCACTATCTTTACATTTTATTGCAAAATTTTCAATAAAAAAATGCATTATGTTGTAGTATGTACCATGAAGATTATTCAGTTAAATTTTTAAATGAATTCATTCATTAGTTATTAAGAATTTTGGGTTCCAAAATTATTTATTAAAATTTTTCAATTTTGTACAGGAATCCAAATATCTCAAAAGCTACACTGAGAGAAAATTCATGCTAATAGAGCATGCGAGCTGCCATCTATGCGAGCATATAAAACATTGATACAAATATGACAGGCCGTGAGAAGCTCTATTAGTATTGGATTACCTTATACTAAAAAAGATGGTATGGAGAGTAACTAAAGCATGAACGGCATTCACTGATGACTCGCGTGGTATACTTCGATGACTCCCCACTCTCATATCCTTTGTTTGCTTGAGTCGCCTCCTCTTTTGGGTGGCGACGCGAGCAAACACGGCTGGTCTATACCCAAAATTATGTTGCAAATTTCTTTAACGTATTTTCGTAGCGTGAATCTTTTATTTCTTTTCTTTTTTTATGAAGGGAGATACGTTATAAATATAACCTGTTAAACTTTTTAACTTTAAATAATTAATTTTTAACTTAAAATTTAATTATTTTAAACCGCTAGGGGGCAGATGAGCATGTACGATTTTACGCCAGAGATATTTCGGAGTAGCGTTGGTCTAGTGCGTAACGTTCACGCTTTTCCTTTTGAGTACGCGAGTTCAACTCTCGGCTAGGATCACTTTTTTTTAATTTTTTTTATTGTTTTAATATTTTTTATTCCTTTTTATATTTATTTTTTTTTAGATTTTGTATTTTTTAAATAATTTATAATTTAATTTTTCACAAGTACGCTTGTTTTTTTCAATGAAAATTTTTTAAAAATAAATTATTCTTTATAGGTAGTAATTACAAATATTGATAAATAAATAATAGTGATGTTTATTTTATAATAGTATAGTTTAATTTATTTATAATTTAGTTTATAAAATTCACAATAAATTACAATAAATAAATAAAACTGAGTTATTATTATTTATGTTATAATATATATTGTATATTGAAATATGTTTATAAAGACAAAATTGAACTATAGTATTGTAAATATCACTATTATTTATTTATTAATATTTTAAATTATTTTCTATATGAAATAATTTATTTAAAAATATTAATAAAAAAACGAGCATATTTTAAGTAACTTGTGAAAAAATAGATTTTAAAATTAATAAAAAATAGAAAATAAAAAAATATAATTAAAAAAAGCAATAAAAACTATTGAAATAATAAAAAAAAATTAAAAAAAAAGACCCTAGCCGAGAGTTGAACTCGCGTACTCAAAAGGAAAAGCGTGAACGTTACGCACTAGACCAACGTTACTTCGAAATATCTTTGGCGTAAAATCGTACATGCTCATCTGCCCCCCAGCGGTTTAATATAATTAAATTTTAAGTTAAAAATTAATTATTTAAAGTTAAAAAGTTTAACAGGTTATATTTATAACGTATCTCCCTTCATAAAAAAAGAAAAGAAATAAAAGATTCACGCTACGAAAATACGTTAACGAAATTTGCAACATGATTTTGGATATACACCAGCCGTGTTTGCTCGCGTCGCCACCCAAAAGAGGAGGCGACTTGAGCAATAGAAGAATGTCATAGTTAGCAGTAAAGAAAGAATAGTGGACAAGCCACGTTTACTTCCTTCACGTCCCATGAGAGGATACAGCGCTAGCTATCGAAGGATATTAGAGTGGGGAGCTACTAAAGCATGTAAACAAACAGTTTTTGGATAGCACAAACCTCGTAAGAGTAGATGGCGCTGTTATTAAAGCATAGGATATTACTTACTAACTTTGGATGCGTAGACTACATGCTCTATTGGCATGAATTTTCTCTCAGTGTACCCTGGTAGAAATTTGAACATTAAAAATGGTGTAAACAACAATTTATGACCATCTTCAATAGTAATATTTTGTCATGTCAATATTGGCGAATAAATGGCAATTTTTTGCTGAATCTGCAGAGCTCAAATTTTTTGGTATATTGGTTAGCATCTTATAGGCAAAAAATGCTAATATAAAAATGTTGTTCAAAATTTTTGTATTTAGCCAAAAAAATACGCATTTTAAGTAAACGGAGAGAAAAAATCAGTAACAGCTATCTAAAAATTAGGTAAACTGTGGACAACTTTTTTTGACTAGTTATATAACTTTTTAGTAATGAGTCCTTAATTTTTCAGATCATAGGTAAAATCATAACCTCACTTTTGCCACGTGGCGAGAAAATATAGATTAGTATTTATTCACATTCCTTCGTCAATGTTTATTTTTATTGGAATTTATAAAAATAAAAATAATATTAAATTTTATTAAAATAAAAATATGAAACGCAGTATGAAACGAGTATAAAAATATCGTTTTTTAAAATAATAAATGGAAAATTTTATTAATCGTTTAAAAATAACCTCTAACAATCCGATCACAACTCAAAATATACACGCGAATATATTAACAAAAGTGATTCTATTAATGATTAATGATAACTTTCAAGAAAAAACCTTAAATGATTCTTAATAGTAATCAATTAGAGCACAATTTGATAGACTCTACTGTTAACTATCTATATTCAAATAATAGTGGATCAGACTCAACATTTTATTAGCATTTTTTAGCACTATGAAGGTTGAAAAAAACGTTTCATATTAGTTCAAATAATGGCCATAAAACATTCCCATTTTCTGCTCTTCACTTTAAAGAAATGGCCATAAAATGGTAGAAAAAGCGTTTCATTTTCTACCAGGGAGAATAAAAATCTTCAAGAAAACTATAATTTTTAGATAACAGGAATATATCATAAAGGATTCATTAAGAAATCTTTCAGAAAGCTCTAAACTTTATAGAATTTATAGAAATTCATAACAAAGAAATTTTTAAGTATTATTGAAGTGAACTTTCAAGATTTCTGTAAAGTTTGCTTTTGGTTGAGCATAAGAAATCTTTAAGCGTTATTTTGGTCTTCTTTCGGAATTTCTTGAAAGATTTCTTCTATATTTTAAAGATATCTTTTAGAACGCTTCAAGTCTCCTTTTTGTTTGTTGGGCGGCGAATGAGATTCGAACACAGAGCCGGTCTGTGGCACAGTCGGTAGGAGCGTTGGATTCGTATGCTTGGGGAACCGGGATCGAATCTCGCTCTCGGCTGTTTTTCAAACGAGCACCTCTGTTATATGTGCTTTGTACTCAGTACACACTTACGAGCTCCGTCGCTAAGGGATGAAAAAGTGCAGTTGTAAAAATCAACTGACCTTGCGTCCCAGTGGATCGGGGTTTGACTCCCTTGGAAAAATTAGAAAAAATAGTTTTCGAAGTTTTCCGAGGGAGTAAAAACCCGAAGAACACAAAAAACATATATATATATAAAGTCCCTCTGGGCAAAACTTGAATTATAATAAAGTCCCACTGGGCAACAAAAAACAAAATATATAATAATCACTTGGTGATGGCCTAAGACGTAACGCTCATATGAGCAAGCCAAGAGGCCAAATAATAATTAAGAAGAAGAAGAAGAGATTCGAACACGCGAACTGGCCTACGGCGGGCTTTTCATTCAAATTTGAATTAGTATTTAATTTTCAAAAAATTAATAATTTATTGAAAATTTTTTCATAAACCATTCTATTATATATTTCTCTATATTCTTTGATAAAAAATAAATTTTTCTAATTAATATTTTTTTTTTATCTTAAAAATAAATTGAAACCAATCTACATCACCGATCGAACCTTCATATTTACTTAATTAAAATTTTTTCTTCATTTTAATAATAAAAATGCATTTTAGTCTCGTTGCAATCATAATCAATTGTAAAAATCAGAAATTTTTATTATTCTGCACAATTTTTCAGCAATTTTCCTTTTTTACAATTCTAACCTTTATAAATAAATTCATATAACTCGGTCAATTTTTCATATTTTTTAATTTTATAAAATGGAAAAAAATGATCTTTCCAAGACCTTTAATTTAAATTGTTTAAAAGTTTCCTATTATAAAATCATAAGAGTAACAAGGCTTTTACTTTGACTAACAATTGCGCCATTGTTTTTAAACATTTCAACTCGTTTGAAAGCTTATTAGCCAGTTTAAGTAAAGAAAAAAATAGTGCCGTGCGCATACGCGCTGGCCGTTTATATACTCTATCAGCTTACATTCGTATTGAATGTAATGAGTAAAAAAATTTACAAACGATTTGTATATAAGAATGATTTTTTACGAAATGTTTAAAAACAATGGCGCAATTGTTGTTAGTCTTATGATTTTTATAATAGGAAGCTTTTAAACAATTCAAATCATAGGTCTTGGAAAAATCTTTCTTTTCCATTCTATGAAATTAAAAATTATTAAAAATTGACCGAGTTGTAAGAATTTATTTATTAAGGTTAGAATTGTAAAAACGGAAAATCGCTAAAAAATAGTGCAAAATAATAAAAATTTATGATTTTTACAATTGATTATAATAAAGGTATCCTACCTTAACATGCTCAAGAAGTTTTACATATTTTCATTAATTATTGTAGACTTGGCACCAATTTGAATTTTCAACTTTTTATTAATAAACAAATTAATTGTTACTCTTCCTATGGATCAGCTTGAAGGGGGATTAAATGCATATAAAAACCTTTCTTTTACTAAGGTTTAAACTAATTTAGAATAAAATATCTGCCTTTAACTTCAATTTTCAAAAATACATATTTAATCGAAAAAACTCCATTTCCCGAGAAAATCTGAAAATTTTTTTAAATCTCGTAACCATAAGCCCAAAGAAAATTTAATTCTAAACAACTTTTATAAAAAAATTTTTTTTAAAATCAAAAACAGTGCAGTTACAGAGGAAAAAATAAAAGAAGTAGATTTTTCAACCTAAAATTTTTTATAAACATTTTTCCACAACTTTTTGACATGGCGCACATCGATATTCTTATTATACATGTTACCTGAAATCCATTTCTGCAGAAAACAGACCTGTAGCCCGTTTTGCAGAGAAATCGATAAAAATGAACTAATTTGACTAGACTATTAGGTAATATAACCTATCCATTAGACTTAAAAAAAATATTTTATTATCAAAAAGATTATGACTTAATTTTATAAATTTTTCATTTTCTTATTATTATTATTATTTAATGATATTCGATATTTAATATACTATTTCACTTATTTTTTAGTCAAAATAATATTTATTATTTGTTATCGTTACCAATGAATTTCTACTTTATCTACCTATCCTACGAATCCAATCATTGAATCTGAAAATTGTCATTAAAATAATTATAATATTTACGTAATGCTTACTTTTTCAAGTATCTATATAAATTTTAACTAATATTTATTTTCTAATTTCACTATATTATTTTTTCTTGTTCACTGCGTATATATTACAGCCAAAACGTCCTTAGTAAGTACGCTCGATGGAAAGGATATTTTTCCGAATGTTAACCTCAAATATCAACATCGCATATTTTACCACAGACATGAAACAATTCCAAATCATGGAGCAAATTTCGCATTATCGTTACTTATTACTTAATGACATAATTTTAATAAACAAACAATATTACTTTCTTTTTTCATGATCCAAATTATAATTTTATAAATTAAAATTTTCATTTCTCTTACGTCTGTGGTAAAATATACAGCGCTGTCATTTGAGGTACAGTCGACGGTAACATATTCTATGATAATTCTTTTTCTGCAATTTCAAAATAACGTAATCTTACTGGATGATTCCGTTAGTTCGCTCATTTTTATAGGTTAATTTTCAAATTTTGAAAAAAGAATTATCATAGAATATGTTGCCGTCGACTGTACACATAGTGATGAATAACGAGAATGCTTTATACATTTATGTATATCTATATATTACGATACCTATTAGCCAACTTCAGAGTATACAATAGAATCAGAGTAACAGCAGAATATATTATTCTATAGTCTATACTCTGTAGTTGGCTGACTGATACCATAAAAGCATCTTCAAAATCTATCACTGTGTACACATTCGGAAAAATATCCTTTCCGCCAAGCGTACGTATTTTTCAACCGCCAAATAGCGTTACCTGCTCTGCACGGTTCCAATAATGACATGGACAATATTCCTTTTCTTACACTGATTTCATTGTAACATTTAAAAACTAGAACTTTAATAATAGAATTAAGTATGAGCAATGAAAAAATTTATTTTGAAAATATCTATTGCAATAAAAATACGCCGTGGTTTGCTCATAAAATACTTAATTGTAAATTAATTACTACAATCAATAGAATTAGAGCGGAACCATTACAGTTTAGCTTCTTTACTTACTCGCCTAGGTATAATTTCCAGTTCACTCTGCCAATGAGAGTAGGAAAAGGAAATCCTAAACCAATTATGACAATGCGAAATGTATGCTGAACAAAGAAACGAACTTATAAACAACCTGCTTAAACAAAAAATACAATTACCAATAAATGTCGAATCATTATAATAGTCGAACCCAACGTTAAAGCTTGTACACACATATTGTCCTACCTAGATGGATGTAAACTGCGTATCTAATTGTTGTATTAATTAAATGTATACATTTTAAATGTAACATATATATTCATGTATACACTATGTATAACCAAGCAAGCCAAAATAAACCTCAAAAGAGGTTTAAAAGGCTATAATAAAAATTTTAAAAATAGTTTTACATTGAAAATATGTTAACTAATTATAATAAATTAAGATGATATATGAAATAGTACCTTATGCACCAAGTGCGTAAATAGTACCTTATGCACTCGTGCGAGCTTCGCTCGCACTCACCGCGAAAGTACATTGCGCACGCGGTGCATATACTATTTTATAACACGAGGGGCATAAAATGAAATTTCTCGCACAGTGCTTTATCAATAAGATTTCTTTATTCATAATCAATTTTAACAATTTTCGTCAATTTAAACTTTAATTGATCTTTTTTAATTTAATCTTTAGAATAAATTGACGAAAATTGTTAGAATTGATTAAAAGATCAAATCCAAGGTCACCATCGGATACCTCCTAAAAAGTTACGTCAAGAACGACCTTCACCTGATTGAAAAAATTATCAACTTTGGAAATTTCTTAGGTGTATTGTTACTTTTTGGACACGCTGTGTATAAAATCTATAATATCTAAAGCAATGATTTTAATATTTTTTATAACACTCGGGGCGTAAAATGGTCATTTTATGCCCGCAAAGCAGTGCAATATTCTAGTAGAATGCTGTATGAGCTATAACTTTTGAACTAGGTAAGACTTTCTGATGCAATGAAGCTTAAGAGTCGGCTGTATCGCTCTGTCCTTGTCTAATCTAAATTTTCGTTATAATAAATAAATTAAATATTTATATACAAATTTAAGGGGTGAGCGCAATAGCGCAAAAGACGAGCAAACGATTCTATTTTATGAAAAAATATGAAATTTTCATTATTTTTCAAGTAAAGTACAAAACGGAAAAAATGAGGTTGAGTTTGACTGTGTTTTCGGTTTCGTACTTTACTTAAAAAATAATGAAAATTTCATATTTTTTCATAAAATAGAATCGTTTGCTCGTCTTTTGCGCTATTGCGCTCACCCCTTAAATTTGTATATAAATATTTAATTTATTTATTATAACGAAAATTTAGATTAGACAAGACAGAGCGATACGGCCGACTCTTAAATTAAAGTATTCAACTCATACTTTCTTTTATCTTTTTTATATTTTTCTATGAGAGTTTTAGTATTTTGATTAATCCAGTTTTTATAAGTGTTTCTTTTTACTATATTTTTGAAAAATGGCTTTACCTTAGTCTCTGGGTTTATTAGACAAAAAGAAAGAACCCAAATTCATTTTTTTTATCATAACATGTAGTATCCTAGAGGTTTCCTAGAGGTGAAGACCTCTCCTTGTTAGTTAAGCATGTTTCCAATCACGACTGAATTGCTCAAAATTTGACATGTGATATAAACTTCAACAAATCAAAGAATGTATTAAGATGGCATCGATGTAAATATTTACATTCTTTAAATACTATATTTCCATACGTAAGTAGCTATAGAATTATTTTTTGACAATATTTCTAATATTTGTGCCCAATAGCTCCATAACATAAGGCCAATATTCTTCAATTTTGTTATATTTCCATTATTATACCGACGTTCTGATCACTTTTGAGCATTTTTTTGATTAATAAAATAAAAGTGTTTGGTTTTAAATTATTCTTCTTATTCTTATCTATTTTTCTCCAAATCGGCCATATAAACCGATTTTATAAATGAAACATAAATGTTCGTAATGGGCCTAGAAATCATTCTCAAAAGGAATTTTGAAGTGACATTAAGTTTTTATTTAAATTTACTCCAAAGCACCGTGATCCTCAAGACTGAACTTCCTGAAAAAAACTGACAAAGGCATTCATTAGCATAACAAAAAAGTAGCATAGAAATGTATCGTGAACATAAGAATTCAAATCTTGAAATGATCCAGATGGAAATTGAAAATGATATTTCTGATACAATTTTTTTCAAACGAAATGACGATTTTATGAATTTTGATGATATTCACATAAATTATAACGATATTATAATTAAGATTGATAAGATTAAATTAAATAAAGGAAAAAAAAGAATGGAAAGAAATAGACGCAAAGCAGCCTTAGGTATAACAGTATTTAATATGAAAAGATAACAAACCATCAAATTAATATACAGAAAGTTCAGAAAAAGACACGATTATGTGGGAAAAAAAGTAATGATAAATTAGAACTAAGGCATGTTCTAAATGTTTACGTGAAAAAAATTATATGAAAATAAAAGATCGACCACACCCTATTAAAAAAAAACACCTGTTTTTTGCACGTGAAAAAAACACGTGTAAAATACACGTATTTTTTACACGTCTTTTTTACATGTAAAATTTGCGTGTTTTTTCACGTATATTTTTCACGTGTTTTTTTCACGTATATTTTTCACGTGTTTTTTTCACGTGGTTTTTTTCACGTGTATTTTTCACATATGTTTTTAAAGCTTTTCGAAGAGCTTCTACTGTCCGGCCTCTTATATCTGCGTCTTCCAAATTTGTGTAAGGGATGACAAAACTTAGAAAAACGCCACCTAATGACTTAAAGTCAAACCGACGTAATCGATCATTAATAGCGATTTTAATTCACTAAGTGGCGTTTTTTTAAGTTTTGTCATCCCTTACACTAATTTGGAAGATGCAGATATAAGAGACCAGATGGTAGAAGATCTTCGAAAAGCTATGAAAAAATATGTGAAAAATACACCTGAAAAATATACGTGAAAAAACACGCAAATTTAACATGTAAAAAAGACGTGTAAAAAATACGTGTATTTTACACGTGTTTTTTTTTAATAGGGTATAAATATGAAAAAATATTAAATATTAATAAGATAATAAAAATGAAATTGAAAAAAAAATATTGATAAATTAGAACAAATACGTGCAAATAAGGCTTCACGAAAAAAGAAGCTTATATTAAAATAAAAAAAAAACAACCAAATAGATTGTAACATGGCAATTTTGCCATGTTACAATCTATTGTAATCTATAATCTATTGTAATCTATAATCTATTGTAATCTATAATCTATTGTAATCTATAATCTATTGTAATCTATAATCTATTGTAATCTATAATCTATTGTAATCTATAATCTATTGTAATCTATAATCTATTGTAATCTATAATCTATTGTAATCTATAATCTATTGTAATCTATAATCTATTGTAATCTATAATCTATTGTAATCTATAATCTATTGTAATCTATAATCTATTGTAATCTATAATCTATTGTAAACCTCGCTTTTATAATACGATAATATATTCGGCAGAAGGAAGACCTTAAATTCGCGCGCAGTTAAGAGAGAGAGACAACGCCGGTCAAGCTAAAGCCAACCCCAAGTCACTAACTATACCAGCGTGCACAGCACATCACGAAACCATTAATATACAGTAAAGCTCAACCAACGTGCCTAGTCTACGCATAGCCTGACTCTAGCAATCAAGTAGACGGAAAAGGCAAGAGTATGAGGTGGCGCGCATAGCGTGCCGCATGAAGAAGGAAAAGCATCAATCTTGAGATGCTCATTCCTTCTGCCGTTTGCGTACAGGTTGGTCGACTTGCCGTTTTTGTGTGCTTGCGCAACCAATTATTTAAAGCGGAAATAAGTCGTATATACCCTTTGGGTTTGTGTTTTCTGAGTGTAAATGATAGCATTTATCGTGTGAGTGTTAAAAACATAAATGCTTTACAATAACCTCGATTTCTGTTAAGCGTTAACAATTTAGATATATTGTTATTTTTCTTGCTCTGTGCGTGTGTGTGCTGGTGACCACGTGCGCGGTATTAATTAGTGCGTCCGGTTTTCATTCTAGCTTCATTCAAGCTACTTTTTTTGTGTAATTTCCGAATCAAATACCCCACATCAAATAGTCGAACGCATCGTTGACTCTCTTTTCGCCGCGTCGCTTAATATTTGTACCATTAAGATAACTTACGGTGTCGCGTCCGTATCACGCGACTGGCGCCCTTTTCAATGTATAGCTAGTGTTTGTCATTTAATAAAATATATAAATTTCGTATATTCTTGCTGATTCCTTTTTTTGTTTTATGTGTATATTTTAGTGTAATAACCAATTATACCTCTAGCTACACATTTAGCTAAATTAGTATGGCCACCTGATCCTCACGGCCGTTACGATTGGCGTGCCAACGTGGAGCCGGCAAAAATTCTAGTGAAAATTTTTTGCGAGAAACTCGAGATCGAAGTGATTTTTTTGCGGTGTTAGTGCGAATTGAAAAAAAGAAAAAAAATAAACTGTGAAACAAATCAAAATAAACTGTGAAAGAAAAAAAAAGAACTGAAAAAAAATATATATATAGAACTGTGCCAGTGTAATAATTTTGTTCTCCTCGAATACGTAAGCTTCGCCACGTGGTCGCCATTTTTGCAACGCACACACTAAGCGAGCTGAAAGAGGACGCTCTGGCAACCATATTTTTTTTGCTGTGCTGTTGCTTGGTATAGCAATTTTTCCTCCACCTAGTAAAAAATAAAATTTTGTCTTTATAAATTTATTTTTCCTATTTTTCAAAATTTTTGCATATTCTTTTATTTTGCTTGAAAATATATAAATTTTTTTTTTATTCGTAGCGAATATAATTGCTTTTTCATGTATATATATATATCCGTATCAATCGACGATGGAAGCCTCCATATTTTACAAGGAGAAGCAAACAAGTCAAATCTTCGCCAACTGGCACGTCTCCTTTAAGAGCAGGTCGTATATCTCTGTCCTTTTCTAATCAAAGAATTAATTTTTTTTGCAAAATCTAATAATTGTAGCAAAAAATAAGGAGATAGCCCCATCTCGTATGATAAAAAGTAAGATTTTCTTTGATGAGGAAAAATTATTCTTATTGCTTTTTTTTAAGAAAACCTTGAAAAACTTAAAAAATAGAGGTTAGGATGAACAATTCAGTTTTTCAAGGTTTTCTTAAAAACGAAGCGATAAAAATAATTTTTCCTCATAAAATAGAATCTTGCTTTTTATTATACGAGATGGGGCTTTTTTCTTATTTTTTGCTACAATTATTAATTTTTATGAAAAAATCAATTTTTTGATTAGAAAAGGACAGATATACTCGACCTCCTCTTAAAGCAGATAGGAAGAAGGACCCGGAATCCTTTCTCAATAATTCACAAGGTTGTCGAGCATCTTGTGGATTGACCGAGGACACGATTATCCGGGTGCTGCCTGCTGTACTAGATGAGGAATCCTATCAATGGTTTAGGAGGAAAAATAAAAACTGGCGTACGTTCAAAGATTTGATAGATGCTTTTCGTTTGCAGGTCTGTATGGAAGATGTTCAGGAAC
Organism: Anastatus disparis; assembly: GCA_017163975.1. NCBI lineage: Eukaryota > Metazoa > Arthropoda > Insecta > Hymenoptera > Eupelmidae > Anastatus > Anastatus disparis. Next base: position 249,571 of record JAFFSR010000393.1, read on the forward strand.
ATCTGAAAGTGGATATAGAAAGGCGAACACAAGGTTCTCACGAAGATGTTAGCACATATCTCTCTAAACTACGAGACCTAATGGACCAAATTCAACCACCGATGACCGTTGAAGAACAATTGAATAGAGCTTATAGAAATTTACACCCTAGTTATCGACAACGGATCTATCGAGATCAGTTTAAGAGTTTTATGGAATTACAGAAACTAGATAAAAGAGAAGAGACTCGCAGAGCCCAAGATAAAGCATATAGGCCCCCTCCAGCTCCTGATGAATCCCTTTTCCCTATTACAGCTTACACTGGTGAGAATATCCCTAGATTAAATAAGACTCCTATTATCCCTCCCTTGGATTTCGACGATGATCTACAGCGTCTCCACTTAACACCAGTGTTAGCTCCAATTAGCAGTAATTGCCATTCAGCAACCACTTTAGCTAATACTTCACTCCAGAGCGGGCAACGACAGAAGGAAAACCAACCCACCCAACGAAAAATAAAAATTAAAACCCAAGATGCACACTCAGCCAACATGGCAAGAATTCAGAATACAGGAAAATTTAATTTCAACAAGCGTAAGTGCCAAGAGATAAGTCAAACTCCTCCTGAACTAACCCTAAAGCAGAATTTATCGTCCATTATAAGAGATTATTGGCGTAAGAAAAAAGAACCATGTTATGGATGTAAAAAGTTAGGACATTGGTTGCGGAAATGTCCTCAGCCTATGGTGAGTTACGGCTGTAGACCAACCAACGTTCTTGTAAAAGACTGCACGCCAGCAGTCGATAAACGAGCGAAGGAGAGCAATATGGCTAATAGTCATAGCAATTTGTCGCCTCTCTTTTCGCAGCGTGGCTTAATATTTGAAGATTAAGATAACTTACGGTGTCGCGTCCATATCACGCGACTGGCGCCCTTTTCAGTGTATAGCCAGTGTTTGTCATTTAATAAAATATATAAATTTCGTATATTCTTGCTGATTCCTTTTTTTGTTTTATGTGTATATTTTAGTGTAATAACCAATTATACCTCTAGCTATACATTTAGTTAAATTAGTACGGCCACCTGATCCCCACGGCCGTTACAAGATATAAAAAAAGTGAAAAAATCCAAAGATAACGAAATAAAAATTGAAGAAAGAAAAAACTACTGATGAATTGAAATAATGGCGTGCAAATGAAGCTTTAGCTAAGTAAGAAAGAAGCTTATATATAAATTAAAAGAGATCAAATAAATAAAGAAAAATTAAATAATACTAGGATAACAAAAAAGAAATCGAAGAAAAAAAAGGGTACTGATAAATTAAAAGAGTAAGAGAGAGCGAGGGAGGCAACAAGAGAATGTGAGAGAGACATAGGCATAGACATAGACATTTTTTATTCGGCGTTGGGGTAAACACCCTGTCTGGCACTATTAGGTAAAATACAACGTCATATAAAATTATTTATAAAATTATTTAGAAATATTGGACCCCAAAAAATAAGAAACCCAAAAAAATATGAGTCCCACAGAAAATAGAACTCAGAAAAATGTAGGGCCTGAAAAATATAAGGCCCAGACAAATATTGAGTTAAAAAAAATATAGGACCTAAAAAAATTTCAGGCCTAAAAAAAATAAGACCCAAAAAATAAAACTCAAAAAAATATAGGACCCAAAAAATAAGGCCCAGACAAATATAGAGCCCAAGAAAATATGAAAATCAGAAAAATATTGGGCCCGAATGAATAAGACGGCCAAAAAACATAAGGCCCAAAGAAAATAGGATTCAGAAAAATGTAGGCCCCGAAAAATATAAGGCCCAGAAAAATATAGAGCCCAAGAAAATTTAAAAATCAAAAAAATGTTGAGCCCAAAAAAGTATGAGGCCTAAAGAAAATAGGACTCGGAAAAATGTAGGGCCCGAAAAATATAAGGCCCAATAAAAAATATAGAGCCCAAAAAATTTCAGGTTCATAAAATTTAGGACCCAAAAAAATAAGGCCCAGACAAATACAGGACCCAAAAAATTGGGCCCAGAAAAATATATAGCCCAAAAAATATACTTTTGCTTTTTCTTGCCATTTAACTTTTTTCATTTGTCGGGAAACTCGCTTGCGAGTGAAATTCAGTTTGAAAGTAGTTGGTGCATGCCACCGCTAGGTAGCATAGTTGCGTTCCAAGTGTATTCATTAGCAAAATAGCGCATCGCAGTAGATAAGAAGAGATCGAATTAAAAAACAAATCGTCTAACTTTTATAATCTTTTTTTTTCGCTCAATTGAAAGATTTTTATATCTAGAGAAGATAAAGTTTGCGCTGCATGTTATAAATTATATTTAGAAGAAGTGGAGAATGCTACACCCTCTTCATCTAATTCTAGCAGTCAACAATCTTCAGAAGAAATTAATGATGGTGAGATTGTGGTGCATGAGCTCAACGAAACTGCAAATAATTTGGGTTCGATGATTTCACCTATCAAAATGTCTGAAACTCTTAATGTGAAGATGCGAAAATCGTATGCTATTCGAAAAAGAAAGCAAATGAATGATGCATTCGATTCTCAACTAGCTAGTAAGATGATGTAATTTTATGATATAACGGATTTGCTTAAATTGAGTAAAAGCATCAAATGTTAAACATGTGATAAATGTTTTGAAAATATTAAAAGGGCCTGAAGAGGAGGTCGAGTATATCTGTCTTTTCCTAATCAAAGAATCGATTTTTTTACAAAAACTAATAATTGTAGCAAAAAATAAGGAGATAGCCCCAGCTTATTTCATAAAAAGCAATATTTTCTTCGATGAGGAAAAATTATTTTTATCGATTCATTTTGAAGAAAACCTTAAAAAACTTAAAAAATAGAGGTTAGGATGGACAGTTCAGTTTTTCTAAGTTTTCTTAAAAACGAAGCGATAAAAATAATTTTTCCTCATAAAAGGAAATATTGCTTTTTATTATACGAGATGGGGCTTTCTTCTAATTTTTTGCTACAAACATTAGGTTTCGCAGAAAAATTAATTTTTTAATCAGAAAAGGATAGAGATATACGACCTGCTCTTGAAAGATTGTTCAAGTTTTTCCGAAAAAGTGCGGCTATTAACCCTCATACCAACTGAATTTACCAAAGAATATTTATGATCAGCTCTGCCAGGCGTAACTACGTACATGATTGATCAAGCACGCTCACTGGTGATTAATGAAGATATCTATAAAAAGCTTGAAAATTATAGTGGCCATTCTTTGGATAGGAAAGTTATGTTAAAAGTTGTAAAGTATTATCTAAACGATGATAATTGCTCTCGACAAAGTGCAAATAAAAATGATACAATATCTGTACAAGAAAATGGTATCAAAACTAAAAAAGTTAAGCGCTTTCTTACGCGAAGCATGAAACGAATGTTTCAATTATTTAAAAAAGAAAATCCCCAAATGGCAAAGAAAATCGGCAAATCAATATTTTATGCCTTGAGACCAAAGTGGGTTATATCCCATCCACCCAATGATACATGTCTTTATATTTATTGCGAAAATTTAGAACTAAGCTTTAAAAAATTATAATACAAACAATAAATATGACATTTCGAAAATTGAATCGAATATATTTTTTTCTTTATTTTGCTCTAAGGATGATATGAAATTTGTACTGGGAGACTGTGAAAAATGCCCAATTGGAGAAACTTTTGGTTTGGAAATGATTTTCTTGACGAACGAAAATCTTTATGAAGAAATAAGTTACAGTATTTGGGAAAAATCAGATTTACTCAATAAAACTATTACCATTGAAGATTTCTTGATACAATTGAGAAAATATGCTCCCACCGTGAGTACTCATAAAATGATTAAAGAAATTCAACGTATTGCTATTTCAGAGGCAAAAATTTTAATAAAAAAAAGCCAGTTCCAATTAGTTATCTACGTAGACTTTGCCAAAAACTGGACGGTCTTATTACAAAATAAAGTACAAAGCTACCATTGGAGCAAAAATCAAATATCCATATTCACATCGATATGCTCTTTTGGAAATGATTCAACGGTCAGTTATGTCACAGTTTGTGACGATACGAAACATGATTCTTCTCATACTTTAAAGACTTTAAATTCAATTATAGATAGTATAAAGTAAAAGCATACTCTGCAAGAATAAGAAGAAATCATAATCATTTCGGATGGAGCCGCTAGTCATTTCAAAAATAGATACTAATTTAACAAGTTTAGAAATTAAAAAAAAAATGGTCATTTTCTACAACCGGGCATGAAAAAGGTGCATGTGATGGAATAGGAGGTATAGTTAAACATTATGCTACAGTGCAGAACTAGTCCAAGCAAAGTGCATAATTCATTAGAAATGCAGAGGAACTCGCAACTCATGTGTCACTGTACACTCTATCTATCAACATTCTCCTTTTAGGCGAAGAAGAAATAGAAGTTTTTTGACAAATGAAAAAAGTTGAATGGCAAGAAAAAGCAAAAGAAGTCAAGGGAATACAAAAAATTCACTGCTGGAAAACTGAACAAAATCTTGTGTTCACTTCTAGAACTTCATTGAATAAATGGGAAAATATGAATTCATAAATTCAAACTGAATAAATAATTATTTATTTTGGAACACATTTTTAAAATTAAAATTGCTATAACTTTTATTCTAATTTACCAAAGAAGTTGAGCAATGGCTCATTCTGAAGGTTTTTGCAAACACTCACAATATACTTATAATGAAAACACTGAACAAATAGTAAAATAGCATAATTATTGAAAGAGTACATGGTCTTAATATTCTATAATCGAAAAAAAAATAAATAAAATTTAAAAAATTCATCTGTTTTTATAAACTTAAAATCATCAGAACTTTGGTTCTAATTAATCCAAAAACTTGATCAGGGGTTCATTTTAAAGATTTTTATTAATATTTTTATTACATTAATAAATGAAAGCATGAACGAATCGTAAGAAGACGTAGCAGTTGGAAAAATGGCACGATGGGCCATAGTATCAATGCTTTAAAATAAAAAATATAAAAAAAAACGTTCGAAAACCTGTTTAAAAAAAATAAGGCAAAATAGTATATTCTCACCGATCTTAAAAGTTAGCATTTTTTGCGTATAAAAATATAAAAAATATATTTATATAGCTTTTGAGAAAATTGCATTTAAAAAAATTGTTTTTCTTAGATTTTTCATGAATGACTCGGAGGGATCAACTTGCATTGCAAAAATCGGAACGGCATTTAAAACTAGACGGAATTCCTCACGTTTATCAAAAAAATCGTCTCGAAAAGTCAAAAATTGACGGAGATAGAGCATTTTGAATACGGAGGTCCATTTTCATTTTTTCACCTTTCATTTCAACATTTAACACAAAATAGGCTATAGCGTCATGAAAAAATTTTTTAAGACATATTTCGGGGTCTCCACATCTTCTCTTAAGTATTAGAACATATTCACATAGTTTTTAGTGAAAAAAAAATTTGATCGTTGATGGCCTGCATGAATCTCAATGGAATCAGCCTAATATAATGGAAATTTAGATTAGACAAGGACAGAGCTATGCGGCCGCCTCTTAAAACATGAAATAATATTAAATATTTATATTACTATCATTATATAATATAGTGCAGTTGAAATTAACTTCTGTAAGATCATAAATTAAAATACTATCTCATATATGGGGCATTCTTTTTCAAAGCGACCACCTCCACCTCTACAAAATTTATGTAGACTAAAAAAGTTTAACAACATCTTGTCTTGTAGGTTTTTGAAGCTATGATTCTTATCCGAGGTTACGGCAGAGGCTTAAAATGTATAAAAATCGATAGGTCATGAATGTCACTCACCGTGTATGTATAAATATGGCACAGGGTGTCATTACTGCTATCAACATAAACAGAATTATATTTTTATTCTCTTTCTTTCTCTCGTTCCCTCTCATCCCGCCTATGAATATGCGTGTATACATACGCTACCTAAAGTAGATGTGTGTGTTAAATTTACTGCGATTGATGCTTGTAGTGTGTATATATATATTCCCTAGCGGAAAAAAATGAAGAAAACTGAAGAAAACAGTTTATAACAGCAAGTAACAGCAGAAAAATGTTGGAATTGAGACAAAGACAACAGTTAATAACTGTTTTTTTAGTTATATGCCAATATTATTAATTTTCTACAGTCATGTTCCGTTTTCTTCTCTTTTTATGTTCGAGAAAAAAATATTTTTTCAACTTTCTTCACTTTTCTTCGTTTTAAAACAGTTAATAACTGTTTTCTTCAGTTATCTACCAATATTATCAGTTTTCTCCAGTTATGCTACGATTTCTTCACTTTTTCCGTGCGAGAAAAAAATATTTTTCTAGCTTTCTTCACTTTTCTTTCGTTTAAAACTGTTAATAACCATTTCCTTCAGTTTCCTGCCAACATTATAAGTTTTTTTTAGTGATGTTCTATTTTGTTTACTTTGTACGCGGAAAGAAACAATTTTTGTTTAACTTCCTTAATTTTTCTTCGTTTTAAAACGTTATGTAACTGTTGTCTTTAGTTTTCTCTAGATTTTTTCACTTTTCAACAGTTGTGTTCAGAATATAACTGTTTTCTGCAGTTTCCTCCAGATTTCTTCACTTTTTAACAGTTATGTTCTAATTATTACTGTTTTCTGCCATTTCCTTCAGATTATTTTCACTTTTTAACAGTTGTCTTTAGAATATTACTGTTGCCTTCAGTTTTCTCCACTTATTAACAGTTGTGTTCAGAATATAACCGTTTTCTGCAGGTGTGTTCGGATATAACTGTTTTCTGCAATTTTCTTCGGATTTCTTCACTTTTTCAATGGCTTTTATACTTGAAAAAAAATGTTTAAAAATGAATATAATTGTTGATAATTGCATATAATTGTATAGAGCTGTAGAAAATTAATGAAAACTAAAGAAATCTGAAGAGATCAGAAGATAACTGTTGTCTTTGTCTCAATTCCGATATTTTTCAACAGTTAATTTCCGGTATCTCCAGTTTTTACCTATTTTCTTTAGTATTTTTTTGATATTTTCAGTTATTAACTGTTGTCTGCATTAATTTTTTTCCGCTAAGGTATATCTTTATATATATATATATATATATATATATATATATATATATATATATTGTAAAATTTTGAAGAACGTATCTATATATACTAGAACATCAAAAGAAAACACAAAGCGGCTACTCTTTCTCTTTCATGTTAACGAGGTTTCCCTATACCCTCTCACTTGCACTCATACTACATATAATACTTGTCTGTATTTCTCTGGTTACTTTGTTTACAATTGCAATCACGTGTACCTAAATTTGTTTTTTTATATGCGTGTATATTTAGATAGTTATATTATTAATTATTACACAACAGAGGAAAAGGGAGACGCTACTTATAAAATTTATGTAGTTCTCTGTTTGCTATGCACATGACGACAGTTACGTGTACCTAAATATGTTTTTTTCATAATTGATATTGATTAAGGCGACTTCGGATTTTCGGTTAGGTTTTATTTTTGAGTTTACAAATTACTCTTTCAATATATAAAATTTTTCAGATTTTTTAATTTTCCACCATTCTACGGATTATAATAAAAGATAAAAAATTAAAAAATCCAAAAAATTTTAGAAACTGAAAGAGTAATTTGTAAACTACAAAATGAAATTTAACTTCTATAGTCGCCTTAAGAGCAGGTCGTATATCTCTGTCCTGTTTTAATCTAAGAATTAATTTTTTTGCAAAAACTAATAATTGTAGCAAAAAATAAGTAGATAGCCCCATCTGGTATAAAACCGAATCGTCTATCCTAACTTCTATTATTTAAGTTTTTCAAGGTTTTCTTTAGAACGAATCGATAAAAATAATTTTTTTTCATCAAAGAAGATATTGCTTTTTATGATACAAGATGGGGCTATCTCCCTATTTTTTGCTAGAATTATTAATTTTTGCACAAAAATTAATCTTTTAATTAGAAAAAGATAGAGATATATAATCTGCCCTTAACTATATTATTAATATTTTTTAAAATACATAATACATCGAATTGTTTTATTTGCAATATTTTTATATTTGTACATTGTTTTATGTGCAATATTTTTATATTTATACATTGTTTCATGTGCAATATTTATTATTATATTTATAAATTGTATTACACGCCTTCTGTATTATGACTCTTCACATTTCCCTAGATACAGGCAATTGAAAAAAATCACTAAAAAGTTGTTAGATCTTCAAACGCTTATAGTTCCTCAGCATTGTTAGGTAGAAGCTTATACCTTTTTTAAATAAAAACTGAGCTAAAATCTTTTCGAAATAGTAGTTATAGCATATCGAAATAATATTTTTTTCGCACGTAACTGTTTTAAAAATCGGGAGATTTAAAAGTACTTATTGAATAACATAAAAATCTTTATAAAATAAATTTATCAACGACATGAATGACAAATATTTTATTTTGACTTATGTTTTTTTTATGTTAACTTTTAATCAATTATATCAACGGTATGGCTGTTGATATAATTGAATTGACACATTTGTATTGTAACGTTTATTTTTTCCGTTAGAAAAAAAAAATTAGCTTTTAATTATATGTGAATTTTAGCTAAGTCTTTAAATTTAATTTCATGCGAAGTCACTGAAACTATAAGAAATTTACTAAATATGGTACAGCAAACTCCGATTGTGCTAGCTAATCAATCCTATTTACAAACGACAAAATCTTATGTGATATACTTGTCGCTTGCTGCACACACTACGTCTCTCTCTCTCTCTCTCTCTCTCTCTCTTACCTGATCGAAAGACGCGTTGCCGGTAGCGCAGTTTTCCTTCGTGAGACAGGTTCCAAAATACATTATATTAAAATATATGATATTACGTAACTAAATAATTTATAACTGCTCACAAGAACCGCGGAGGCGTCGGAGTAAGCAACGGGGAATATATTTAATGCTATATATAGTCAGGCAATATAAATCAATTAAAAGCACGTTTAATAGAAAAACGAAATCAATTTATTATAATACAAATAAGAATATAAAGAGAAAATATGAATTGAACAAAAATAAAACTGTATAATATATTAAAAGTAATGTACGCGTCTTTGAGAGAGTGAGCAAAGGGAGGGCGCGTCGCGAACTAAATGATACTCGCTTATGACGCTGGTCGGTTATATAACCGATGATACAATATACCTGAACAAGTATCTCTCGAGGAAGAGATACTTGGATATCGCACAGTATAATTATAATTACAATAACGCACTGGCCAGCTTACACTAATTACCTACGTGCACGTAGATGACGCTCGCCCGTTACTGTAGCTTCTACCCTGTACGTAACCAATACGTAGATGCTCTAGGATAGGTCGGTGGAAGACGTCTCTTCCCGATCGTTGAATTCCGCTGAGCTCTACCAACGTGGTTGCCTTGTCGTAGATCGGTGGAACTCTTTACACTCCGATCAACGTATCTGCTGGCATTCAATGGCTGACCGCTAAGACGCGTGAAAAGCGGTCAAGCAAAACTCTACAGAAAGAATTTCTGAGAGTTACAACTAGCCAATATAATACGAAGCGCTAGTCGAAATAAACTAACGACTTTTATCTAAGATAATATTACGCGCTATCAGTTGCGAACTTAGTCTAACGTATTATAAGACCACGTGGCGAAATATTTTAATGAGCACAGCGCGGCTTAGGTTTCGTGTTAACGCAACGGTAGCCGGAAACTCTCTCTGAAGCGCCACACGGCCGGCGAGCTTCTCTCTCGCGTGCCAGTCGTCAAGATACGCACTTCTTTACTCGTCTTAGACGAGATATATGACCAAGCGTTTATCCTATTTTAATACCTAAGCGCACAAGATTCAAACATGGTAGAATACCGTTACAGTATTTAAATAATTTATCAGTTAATTTAAGCATGTGCATATTATTGGTTCAGTTTATAAAATTTTGTTGAAATGTAAGTATTACTTTTATTTTGACTTACGTTCTTTTTATTTTAACTGTTATTCAATTATATCAACAGCCGTGGTGTTGATATCATGAAATTGAAACATTCGTATTGAAATAATTCATTAGTTAATTTGAGCATGTACATTTTATTAATTCAATTAATAAAATGTTGTTGAAATTTACCCTGGTAGAAATGTGAACATAAAAAATTGTGTATAATACAATTTATGGACATTATTAATAGTAATATTTTGTCATTTTAATTGGCTAATAAATAGTCAATTTTTGCCGAATCTGCAGAGCCTTCATTTTTTGTATAGACAAAATATGCTAATAAAAATATGTTGTCGATAAAGTAGGAATTTTAAGTACCTAGAAATATTTTAACCTATGAATCCAAAAAATCTTTTTATTCACGTTTAAATTATAAAATATGTTTAATGAATCCAAAAAATGAAAAAATGAATCGTCTCAAACACAAATAATTATAGAGATTTAATTATGAGTATTTTTTCTGTTTCTAAGATTCACATTTTAAGCTTCGAAAATGCATGCAATATGTTAGTGGTATTTGGGTAAAAAAAATTTTTTCATATTAGTTAAAATAATGGCCTTAAAAATGCCCATTTTCAGCTCTTCATTTCAAAGCAATGGCCATGAAATGATAAAAAAACGTTTCATTTTCTACCATGGTAAATCATACTTTTATTTTAACTTGACATTTTTTTTTATTTTAACTGTTATTCAATTATATCAACAGCCGTGGTATTGATATAATTAAATTGAAACATTTGTGTTGAAATAATTCATCAGTTAATTTGAGTATGCACATTTTATTGATTCAATTCATAAAATTTTAATGAAATGTAAGTCATACTTCTATTTTGAATTATGTTTTCTTATGTTAACTGTTATTCAATTATTTCAACAGCCATGCTGTTAAATTGACAGCATGGCTGTCAATTTAACAGATCGTATTTGGACTATTTTAACTGCACAGATTCTATTAGATCAAAAGGATTCTGTCAGATTAGAAGCAGATCTGCTAAAGCAATAACATTTCAGTTGATCTGATGAAATTTTTTCCTCAGTGTCAGAGTCTATACAACTTGTCCGCTTCTTGTTTTACAAAAAGTTAAATTTGTTTTACATCTATCGCTTTCGTTCCATCTACAAGATAATCAACTGTTTTTTTCGCAACATCTGTTTGACCGTTATTCATATCTGACGTAGCCTTCTTGCGAAGGATTTCAGTGTTTTCTTGTTCAGCGTTCGATATTTCCAATAGATGCACTCTTTGTATAGATCTTCGAAGGAAACCATTTTTAATTTTTAAAATAATTACTCTACCTTTTCCGTCACGACCAGAAATCATATCAACGACTAGTGTGAGAGGCCAATCTAAACGTTGATGTGTGTGACGTCTGAGGGGCGCAACACACTAATTATTTTTATTTTGACGTCGATTGAGAGCTTCTATTGGCAGCCGTTAGGTATTCCACTAAATAACTGCCTCTCTTATCTTTTTTTGAATTATTTTATTTTTATTGTGGATATTGGTAGGAATTAAAGATAGGTTTAAGCATAGGTGGATCCATAAGCTGGAGGATTCAATCTATGCTGTCGATATCCCATACAATTTTGCTGGATTTCGGCGAAAAGGTGGGATAATATATATTATTCAATAATTAGTTAATATAAAATCAGAGTATTTAAAATTCAAATAAATTTAGTATCAAAATTGGTATTTAAGAAAAATAAAATATTTGTAAAATAGAAAAGAAATAAAAAAACTGTATAAATATTTTTTTGATAAAAATACAAGGAAATAAAAAATTAAAAATTAAAATTTTAATTAGTTTTTTATTTAAGATCTAAAATTTATACTTACTTTTTCCAAGCAGTTGAAAAAATCAGAGAGAGAGAGAGATTGAATGCAGTTGAAAAATCCTTGGTAAATTCGAAAAACTTGAACAATCGTTGAAAACTTGTAAATTTAGTAGATCGTTGAGAAAACTTTGAAAATTGAAAGATTGTTGAAAATTTAAAATAGAAAACTTTGAATAATTGAATATTGAAAGATCGTTGAATATTGAAAATTGAAAATTGAATGATCGTTGAAAATTTGGAATAACTTGAAAAATTGAAAATTGAATGATCTTTGAAAATTTGGAATAACTTGAAAAATTGAAAATTGAAACTTAGAAAATTTAGCAAATTGAAACTTAGAAAATTTAAAAAATTGTAAACTTTGGACTTTGTTGAAAAACTTGGAAGAAGCCTTGGTGAGGTGTCCTTGGCAGTAGTCGACTCACTTTGGAAATTTGTCTACCTTTGAAGTTTGAAGCTTGAAGAGTTGGGCATGAAAACCACAACCCCGAGCCACTGCTCAAGGCAAACTCCCGAAAAAGGGCCTTACCCTTGCTTTTATCTCATTCCAAAAAGCTACTCCATGCTTTTCGCAAAAAGTTCCCTTTCCACAAAAATTGCAGTTGCATTTTAGTAGGAAACTTTTGGCAAGCGTTCTGTCCTTTTTCTTTTTCTGTTTTGAGCGGGGCCCTAACTTTAGGAAGAGAAACTCTTTAAGATTTTGATGTGTAACTTCTATGTTCTTTCTCTCTCTTCGGAATCTCCCCCTTACTAAGAAAAACAAGCTACATATTTTATTTTTATGTCCTCGTAGGCCGTATTCGTGTCAGCATGTAAAGAGCATGCTAAATTTGTATTGGCATCCCATATGTCTCAGACGCGCTCCTCGACTTTTTACAAGATTTATATGTCTTCCTGAGACATATTGAGACTCAATATGTCTCAGGAGAAATCAATATGGCATCACCGATCCTACTATGTTTCGTTCAATATGTCAAAGAGCAATCATATTGAACGTAGGTTAGTGAAAAAAAAATGACTCGCGCTTCGACAGCAACTATACTCATTACAAAATGTCAATCTAAGAAACAAAAGAAAAAATCAATAGAACTAAAATTTTATTTTCAAAGTATTGAAAAAAAGATTAATATTTTCAACTAATAAGCTATAGTTCCTCATACGGCCTACTTCGGACATAAAATCATTTATGTCCTTTGGCCGTTTATTCAGGTGGAATCTGAATCTCGAACAATGTTTGCCGCTTGAGCAGAAATCTACCTCGGTCGCGCTTCGCGCGCCCTCGACAATTTCAGCTCAAGCGACAAATATTGTCCTCGATTCATATTCCACCTGAATACGGCCAAAGGACATATATAACTAATATAAAAAGTTATTTCGCATATAAAACATTGTTTTGTAAGATTTTATTATAATAATTAAAAATTATTGTTGATATAGTAGACGGTTGGGTATTATAAAACAGCTAATTCTTAAAATTATTTACTTAAAATTAATAATAATAATTAGAGATAAAATAATATATAAATGATGATAGAAGACGCAAATAGTTTTAGACTCGAATTACATTCTTTGAGATATTTTCAAATAAAGTTTTTGTTATTATTATGCACAATATAATAAAAGAATATGTATATATTAAGTTTAAATATAAATTTCTATATCTCAAAAATTGGTATTACGATTCTTATAATTAGTATGTTATTAATTAATTTAAATAATAGTAATAAGAAAGAAAAAGTACGACTTACAAGTAAATGTATGGTATATGAGAATATACGCACGCATAAGCATATAAAAATATAAAAAATTTCATATACATGTATATGTAAATTTGTTAACAGTAATTTAGTTTAATAATAAATTTTTCGTTAAATGTAGTGTTTTTGTTAAATTTATAAAAATATTGTATTGACTTAAAACTAACGCACAATAAAATTAAAATTATATAGCAAAGTGAAAATTGATAAATAAGAAAAGCAGAAAGATAACCTTACAACAAAATATACAGTATTTTTATTAAATTAAATTATTCTTAAAAAGTATTCATTCTGTTTTCATTCACTAAAGTTTATTTACAAATAGTTTATAATTTGTTTAAGAATTTATTTCAATAATTATAAATTTGCTTTACTAATATTCGGCGAAAAATGAAATTATTTATTATATATAAAAAAAAAGGTTAAAGGAAAAATTTAAATTAATGTGAACACGTTTGCTTTTAGTAAAATTAACAATAAAATTAGAAAATAAAATTGAGCATATTTATTTTAACATAGGTTTTACTTGTTCAACCAATGTCCATGCTGTACATTTGTAAAAATAAACTTTATAAAAAATATAATAATATTCAGTGGCTTGATACATATTGGACCCAAGACGGACGTGTCATTAGATCAGGTAAAATGTTTGTCACTTTGAAAAAAAAATGGAACCTTAATTGCATGGTCTTTATATATATTTTATTACAGTGTACACAGCTGTTAAGAGCAGGTCGTATATCTCTATCCTTTTCTAACCAAAAAATTCATTTTTCAGCAAAACCTTATAATTGTAGCAAAAAATAAGGAGAAAGCCCCATCTCTTATAATGAAAAGCAATATTTTCTTTAATAAGGAAAAATTATTTTTATCGCTTCGTTTATAAGAAAACTTTGAAAAACTGAATTGTCCATCCTAACCTTTATTTTTTAAGTTTTTCAAGGTTTTCTTCGAAACGAATCAATAAAAATGATTTTTTTACATCAAAGAAAATATTGCTTTTTATAATACAAGATGGGGCTATCTCCTTATTATTTGCTACAATTAATAATTTTTGTAAAAAAATCAATTCTTTGATTAGAAAAGGACAGATATACTCGACCTCCTCTTAAGGATTAGGAAACTTTCGTATTTCAATATATTGAAAACTTTAAAGAAAAACGCTTATAGACGAATTTCGTACTTATGGTCGTCAAAATAATGGAAAAAATTTCAAACGTCCAAGAAATTATATAGTTAACAATCAACACGTTGTTCCATACTGTCCTCTTCTATTGCTTACTTTCGATTGTCACATTAATACCGAGATTGTTTCACAAATTTCAGCGGTTACATATTTATTCAAATATATATATATATATATATATATATATATATATATATATATATATATATATATATATATATATATTAAAAGGTCATGATGCAGCTTCTGTAATTATATGTTAGAAGGTGATCATGAATCTGTACAAACAGCAAATGAATCAACCACCACTATTGACCATCGTGAAATTAAAATGTACTTAGAATCGCGTTATATAAGCCCTATTGAAGCTTGTTGGCGTATATTTAGTTTCCTTCTATATGAAAAAATTCATGTTGTCATTCGTCTAACGGTTCATTTGCCGTATCAACGAACAATTTTGATTCATAATGATCCTGAAGAAGTGAATTTTGAAAATATAAATCAAAAAACAATGTTAACGGCAGGCCGGAGTAGAACTTGATACCGACCGAGTAACAATTGAGTTGTTTGTTATTTACTCAAGTATTAAACGGTGTATCTTAAAAATAAAGGTTGATCGCAATAGATATTATTATTATGCATATCTATGCACAAGAAAAAAAAATCTATCGATTTGTTTTTGAGAAAAGTAAGGAACGCCGAAGTAAAAGATTATGTTTATAATATTTTCGCGTTCCTTACTTTTCTCAAAAACAAAGCGATAGATTTTTTTTTCTTGTGCATAAATATTTGTTATAATAATACCTATTGCGCTTAACCTTCAATTTGCAGACACACCGATTAATACTTGAGTAAATAACAAAAATGCCGATTAGACAAGGACAGCGAATCCGGCCTGCTCTTAATAGATTATTTTGCTTTAACAGCATGTCGGAGCTGCAGCAATCGAGTTTTGCTTTTTTTATTTTATCGATATCTTTTTAAATTCTTAAATTAAACAAATATAATGACTTGTCCGCACTAAAGTTATATTAGTACAATAATTTTTGTTAAAATAAAAAATCATTTGGACTTGTTATTTTTTTATGAGCTTGGATTGGAAATTAGATATCAAACTCGACAAACCTAACCTTAAAATACGATACATTGAAAGTTTTTATTATAACTTTGTATGTATAATATTTTGGTAGATTTCTTGAGTTGTCCGCACTAGAGTTTAATCTTACAAATTTTTTCTTTGTAGCAAAAAAACTCGGTTAAACGCATCGTTTATTCATAAGTTAGGATTGGAAATATTATTAGAAGGCGGGTAGCTCCGTCATGCTCTTAACGGCATGTCGGAGCTGCAGCAATCGAGTTTTGCTTTTTTTATTTTATCGATATCTTTTTAAATTCTTAAATTAAACAAATATAATGACTTGTCCGCACTAAAGTTATATTAGTACAATAATTTTTGTTAAAATAAAAAATCATTTGGACTTGTTATTTTTTTATGAGCTTGGATTGGAAATTAGATATCAAACTCGACAAACCTAACCTTAAAATACGATATATTGAAAGTTTTTATTATAACTTTGTATGTATAATATTTTGGTGGTTTTCTTGAGTTGTCCGCACTAGAGTTTAATCTTACAAATTTTTTCTTTATAACAAAAAAACTCAATTAAACGCATCGTTTATTCATAAGTTAAGAGGAGGCCGTATCATTCTGTCCTTGTCTAATCTAATTTTTCTTTATTATTAATAAATAAAATATTTTCATAGAAAAGTAAGACAACCGCCCAATAGAGCAAAAGACAAGCAAACGATTCTTTTTTATGAAAAAATATGAAATTTTGATTATTTTTCGAGTAAAGTCTGAAACGGAAAAACAATCGAACTTGATTGAGTTGATTCAACTGTTTTTCCGTTTCAGACTTCACTTGAAAAATAATCAAAATTTCATATTTTTTCATAAAAAAGAATCGTTTGCTTGTCTTTTGCTCTATTGGGCGGTTGTCTTACTTTTCTATGAAAATATTTTATTTATTAATAATAAAGAAAATTTAGATTAGACAAGGACAGAACTATACGGCCGCCTCTTAAGATTGGAAATATTATTAGAAGGCGGACAGCTTCGCCATGCTCTTAAGTAGGCGTGATGAAAGAGCAAAACAATATTATTATGTTGAGATTCCAAAATATTATTTTTTTAAAGTAACAAGAAGGTGATAGAAAAATTCATTATTAGTTAATTTAATCTATTAGCCAAGTTCTGTTGAACTTTTTCATTTACGTTTATTGTTATTGCATAGAAGATGATACTGAATGGAAAAGAGCAATAACAGAAGCAGCATTTTAGATAATGCCTAAACAGCTTCGACAACTCTTTTGTTGAATTTTAATTCATGGTAATCCTTTAAATTGCAACGATTTATAGAATGAATTTAATTTTAATCCATCACAAGATTTTCAACGTTCAGTAAATCTTGAACAAGCTGAGAAAAGAGCATTTATATCGATTTCAAAAATACTACAAAAAGAAAATAGATGTCTGAGAGATTTTTTAATACTGAGGATGATTTTTCAAAAACTGACATTGACCATATTGATGATTTATTATTTTAAAGATACTTACAAAATGGCCAAAATCAATACGACAAATTGAATAATAAATAAAGAATTACTATTACCCTGGTAACATGGTCAACGCAATTTTGTTGCAATTTTGCTGCAATTTTCTTGAAAATCAAAAAATTGCAGCAGAACATGTGCTGTCTGTTTCCGCATTTCATAGGGTTTTTTATGAAAAGAAATTACAGCAGATAAGTGCAACAGAATTGCATGTTTCTGGCAGAGAGAAAGTGCAATCTACGGAACGAAAAGAATGCGCAGAATCTTGAAGATATTTTGCAGTAAACTTGCGGAAAAAACTTATTAAAGACACTAGCAACCAAATTAAGTAAATGATTTTCGACAAAGTTTTGCAGCACAATTACGTAAGAATTGCAAATTGTCAAGTGCTGTTCTGCGAATCATAATAAGTACACAAGCATATAACAGAATCGAAACAGTCTTGCATCAGAAACTTGCAGCAGCACTTTATCTCAGATTTACATAAGAATGACAAAAGTTAAGTGAAATTATATGACGAGAAGAAACATGCAAACTTGCAGCAGAATCGAAGCAGTCTTCCGTAAGAATCTTGCAGCAGCACTTTACCCCAGAATTACACAAGAATGACACAAGTTAAGTGCAATTATGTTACGAAAATAAACACATAAACTTGCAGCAGAATCGAAGCAGTCTTCCGAAAGAATCTTGCAGCAGCACTTCACCCCAGAATTACATAAATATGACATAAGTTAATTGCAATTATATGACGAGAATAAACACGCAAATGTACAGCAGAATCAAAGCAGTTTTATGTGAGAATCTTGCAGCAGATTAGCGCTAAAATTACATCAGAAGGACAAAAGTTAAATGCAATCTTATCATAAGAATAATCACGTGAGCATGCAGCTTGAAGTTATCTCGCATAAGAATCTTGCGAGAACATGTTCATAAGAGTTGTTGACAGATTTGAAGAAAGCAAATGTTGAATTTAAAAATTATAATTTATAATTTAATGAAAATATAATAATTTATAATTGCGATACATTTAATGCATTTCTTTAAACTTTACGTGTTCCTACTACCGATGCCTACACCTATAGGCACATATTGGCTAAAAGAAAAAAGAAGGAACGCAAAAAACAATCAACATATATACACAAAGGGGTGGGTACTGATGTTATAGTATAAAATTATATACATGTAGACGTTGGGGAGAAGAGAGAAGACCATTGCAGCCAACTGTAAAATATAATAAACGTAGATAAAAAATTTTTATAATATCTAAGAAAAGTTTTAAATAAATTTCTATCAGTAAAAGATGATAAATATTTTGGTTCTACATTCATACGTAATTCTGTAGTAAAGTTTTATCGCAAGATTCTTATGCGAGATAACTTCAAGTAAGCTGTATGCTCACATGATTATTTTTATGATAAGATTGCATTTAACTTTTGTCCTTCTGATGTAATTTTAGCGCAAATCTGCTGCAAGATTCTCACATAAAACTGCTTTGATTCTGCTGTACATTTGCGTGTTTATTCTCGTCATATAATTGCAATTAACTTTTGTCATATTTATGTAATTCTGGGGTAAAGTGCTGCTGCAAGATTCTTACGGAAGACTGCTTCCAGCGATGCCGAAAGTGGCAGAGTCAGAGAGGGAAATTCAAAAATGTGTAAAAAAAAAGTATTAAAATAAATAGTTTTCAAAATTTGATAATTAATAAATAATTCTAAAAAACAAAGTTACTATAGCAAAATAATTTTTTTAAATTTTTTACATTTTTTTGAGTTTAACAAAATTTTGTTTAACTCAATTTTGTGACCAACTGTAACACACTTACCCCCACCACCAATCATTTGGTTATTGAAAAAATCTTCAAACACAGGCATTTTATCGGATGCGCTTAAAGTGAAGCGTTACAGTCAGCGTACCGTAGTCGAATGGAATGGGAAATCCGTGTTCGTCTCTTATATCTATTTCTATCAACTGAAACGCTGAAGACAGCAGTGGTAGGTACATGGGTGGTGAAAAGTTTTTAATTTCAACACCTCCGTAAACGTAGTCACGCAAATGAAGCGAGACTATACGTAGTAAGCTCGTGCGCATGTCACCTGTTACATAAGGCTGGCAAATGTTGCTGTAAACCATGAGCACGGTTGGTAACCCGTTCACAAGATTTGCTGGTCGATTACCGGCAATGTAGTGCTCTTTATTACCTTTGCAAGAGAAAATTGGTACATTTTCCAAACCTAAAATTCTAAGTAATTTTTCCGATAGGGTAAACGCGTGCATATAAGTTGTACAATCTTCACCACATCGACATATAATCTGTACATAGCCACCAGCGCGGATTTCAAAATATAAATGATTTTTCACATTCTCGAGACTATTTATTTCTTCTAAGAGACTTTCAATATCACGGTAAACACCAGGTTTAACGCGGGCAAACACCTCGGCCTTCTGTTGAGTCTCCTCCTCTGTTTCTCGCAAAACATTCGCCACGTCACGTTTGGATGTCTTAACAGAAATCACCCCCTCACGCTCTACCACTGATATATGCTGAAATGTGAGAGGTATTTGAATTTCCGTGAGTCCTACACACCAGTCGCCATGAAGATAAAAATTTTGTGATAATTGTGTTGTAAAATGCGTCGCCACATTATGTGGAAAGACAAACTTGCTGCTGTTGCTCGGTAAAACCATGTAAAATTCATCGTTCATTGTAAATTTTTTAAATCTTTAGCTTCTATCCAAGAATTGAATTTTTCTGGGTACCCCCTCCAACTGACCAAATATTGTTTTTTCGACCCCCTACCTTTGCTCTTCAAAACCTCATCAACCTCAAACGCTTCGCTATCTAAATCTTTGCGCACTCTGCTCAACTGTTCTTCGTAAAAATATCCGTCAATTTTTTCTCCATCAAGATCTGTCAAAATATAGACGGGTGGTTGTTGTCTTGTGTTGACTCTTATAATTTTAAACAGCTCCAGAGTCCAGCCACCCTCGTATGCTTTCCTGAAAGATGTCTTGGCACGACTGACACGAACCAGATCGCCAACGCTGTATTTAGCTACTCGAAACGGCTGTTTTTCGCTGTAACGCAACGTCAAATTTTGACGTACCACGTGAGCATTATATAAGTTGACTTTGGAAGGGGGCATTTTTATGGCACTGTGCCACGACTCGTTGTAACACGTCACAATTTTTTGCAAAACTTCTATATAACGTCTTGTGCGCGAGTGAGTAAAGTATCGCCAGATACGACCTTTGAGAGTTCGAATAAAACGTTCGGCAATGGCTGCCTTTATATCAGGGTCTCTGACGACTCGATAGGTAATATGTTTCTTTTTTAGCACCTCTTGCACCTCTCGACCGATAAACTCTTTACCTTTATCAGTCTGTAGATAAATAGGATGTCTATCATTACATCGTGATAAAATTTTGTCTAATGCTACAGCGACGCTTCGACTGGTTTTGTCGAGAAGAGGCTCTACCCAGGCAAACTTTGAAAGTGCATCAATGACAATGAGAATATAGCTGTATCCATCATTGTAGGTTTTAAGTGATCTAAAATCTGCCAAGTCAGCTTCCCACACTTCAAAGGGGCTAAAAACGTTGTAATGTCGACGAGGAAAACGATGTCTCACAAGTTTGTGTAAGGTATGTGCATCCTGACTCTCCAACCATTTAGCAATGGTATTGTTATCAAATTTTTTGGGTTTCGCGTGTTTCAGTAGATGAGCACCAGCGTACGCTGATGGTGCAGAAAGATTATAGTAATAATGCTCAAGATCGTCCGGCTTTTTCGCCTCCTTCTTCTTTTTCATTGCTCCTCCTCCTCCCTTTCTTACAAACTAGCTTTTTCTCTCTCTTTTGCTGTCTTTTAAATGTATTTTTAATGCGTTTCAAAAATTTATCAAACGCAATTTTGCTGACCATGCACAAAACAGTAATACCAGCTGCAGTCTTTTCATTACCATCCGCAGTCTCCGAGAGCATGCGTGAAAATGCTCGTTCAGCCAGCAGTCTGTCGGCTTTTATATGATACGTTATTTTTTTATTTGAATATGAAATATCGTGCTCTAGACAGGCATTGTCAAGAGGATTTTTTCCTCTCTGACCACGTCTGAGACGCTCTTCGAGATGCGTGCCAGGGCCGAGAAACTGGTAGCCTGGTAGATGCATTTCAAAGGGTACAACCGAAATCAATCGGTCTATAATAGTACCAGTTTTCTCCCCCTCCTCCTCCTCCTTCCCCTCCATCACTCCCTTCCATGCTTTCACATACGGTCCCATTTTAGCTGTTCGAGGCGACTCTTTTTTACAGGGGTTGATGGTGTAGCTGCCAACTCGCTACCAACTTTTTTACGCTTTTTCGCACTCTCGACTTCTTTCTCCTTTACGGTCGTTAGACCAGTAGCTGTTGAAGAATAATAACCTTCGTTTTCTGACGACGATGACAGCGGTGAATCAGGGCTATGAGATGCAATCTTACGCCACAGTTGATCGTTACCAATGAATTCTCGAGGTATGCTAACTTGTCGCAAGACGCGTGCAAACTGTTTGTACCCGCGCGGTGGTGGTCTTTTTCTACTTCTCATAGCTTCGTTCATTAAATCGACAATATTAGCACCCTCGACAACAGTGCCATCTAGCTTGATTATACCACGACTATCCCATTCAATATTACCAGCTTGCCGCAAATATCTAATGAGATGTCTAGCATTACTTTGAAATTTCTGCGGTACCGACTGGACAAGCTGTTCGTCGTCGATTTCGTCATTATTGTTTGTACCCATCGTCGTTTCCGTTTCTAATAATGTTGTCTCGTTTGGACGTATTATACTCCTATTTTCATCCTTCTCCTCCCCTCTTAGATGCAAGTAACGCTGCAAGATTTGTTGATATTGCAGAGATTTTTGACGCTCATCACCCGTAGAATGTAAAATTTTACTCATTTCTTCGTCAAGGCGTGTCGTGGCTGTACCAGGTGTCTAGACACTGGATGGTGGTGTTGTATGATTGGTAGTTGGTACGTCGTGCTGCTGCTGCAGCCGCTGTTGCTCCAAGCACTCTTGCGGTACTAAAATCATTTTTCTTGCGTACTCCATGCCGATAAAACAGGTTTCACAATTAGCCGTAGTAAATATGCTGATTTTACCACCAATTTCCTTTTTACCTCCAAAATACCCGGTTTAGCGAGTTTTCGCAACAGTGGTGCGACTTTTCGCAATTGTTTCTCATAATATTTGCTGAGTGGAATATTTCCACGTAAAATGTTCAAAGCACACTCGCAAATGTACGTTATAAGTTTGGAATTTGCTTCGCGTAATATGGCCTTGAGTTGAGAAAGTTCGATTTTACACAAAACATGTAGTTGAGTCCAGTACTTTTCTGGAATTGGTCTGCTACGACTACGTCTCACCGGCTCCATTACAATCGCACGACTGGCACATTATTCGAGCGAGCACCAGCTTTTATGGGTTTGCAACAAGGCACATAAACGTACTGATGTTTGTCGAACGGGAATATACAAGTACGAAATCTCACGTTTTCAGGCGTGCCCTGTTTCAGATCTATGAACAAATAGCCGTGTGGTTGTGCTGTGGCATCGAGATATGCCTCTTGCAAAAAACGAGGCTCCTCGGGACAGACTTGGCGCGCCAGATGATTTATTTGCGCTCGATCGCACGGATTTTTAAATACCACGATGTAGTTAGAGTTTAAAGAAATTTCTCGCTGACCTTGATGAAAGAGATTTTGCGAGATAAAGATGACGCTCAAGTTATTGTGATGACTGCCTTTGGTAAAAAGATTTACTACAGCTCTGTTGGACGATTCTCTCATCAGATCGTCGAGAATCAAGAGTTTTGCTCGTGGATCATTGGCATAGTCTTCGCTCTTTGGTAAACCCTCGTGAAATTCGATACCCTCGGCCAACTCCTTGTAAATTGGCTGCCACTCGGTATAGTACAAGAGTGTACGCTCGAATTTTGTATCATTCATGCGATCAATGTGATGCAAAAAATTCTTCACGAATACTGTTTCACCACACGAGCTGGGTCCACAAATCATCAAAGTCCACGGATGCACCCACCTGCAAACATCCATGTTACCGTCGCTGCTGCTAAACTTCTATTACTAACCTCATCGAATTCTCGAACCACTCTACATATACGATCATTAAGAGTGATGAGCAAGAGTGGGGGGCGGCGGCGCGCGCATGTGCGAGCAGTATCGTGCTGGCGCTAGCCAATCGTTTAGCTGATTAGCCATATAGCTGGCTGACGCCAGTATTATTCCGCTCTTTAGCTATATGGCTGAAAGAGCCAAATAAGTATTAATCACCTACTTATAATTAATACCCCCACCACCACCACCACCACCACCATTTATAGTATAAAACTAAAAGCGTTGGTAAACGGTCAGTGCTGGTTAGTCTTGAAAAAGTGCTGCTATCGTGAGCAATAACCAAGAAATTGAAAAAGGTAATAAATTTTTATCAAAGAATTAATCAGATTTAAATTTTTGATTCTCAACAATTTTACAGAAAAGAGAGTCTACAAAAAGTACAGTGAACGATGAATCAAACAAAACAAGTGCATTTCAAAGAGGGTAAGCCGAAAATTCATGTGATACGCGTGTGGGATTATGCGAGTCGTACAGCGCGACGTGGAGAGTGAGAGCAAGCGGCTCGTGATAGAGAAAGATTCAGAATGAGAGTGGAAAGGATGCGGATTATTCTGGAACCTGTGCTTTTGAAAAAAATTGATGACTACTCAATTAATAGAAAATAAATTTATTTTTTTCGTTTTACATTTTTATAAAATATAAAATTTATTTCAAAATAGTTTGTGTTTTAATTCTCTCTCTCTTTATCCTGTATCATATATTCGCTTTAGTAATAATATATTTACAATAATTTATTTTTAATTAGACTTATAACCGTATGGATAGCTAATCTCGTTATTCACGAATCGTCTCTTTGAGTACACGGGCTCGCATATTTTACATTCAGGCCGTGTTATAACATCGTGAAACCGTGTGCGTCTAATAGCGTCATAGTTTACAAAAAGTGGCGGTATTTTACCAGTAATAAGATCTCGTATAGAATTAAAGTTTATTTTCTGACTCACCGACGAATTAAGTCTTATACCCTTGATTTTGCAAACACATCCTTCAACGCCATCTGGTGTCAAATATTTATAGGCGTAAAATTTGGGTCCTCCAGAGACGAATGATGTGATGCTTGTGCCAAGACCATAACAGGCCAATTCGTCGGTCAAGTCACCCAAGAACGGCCCTGTTTTCGCATCGTACTCACCCTCGCGACTTACATACACAATAGAGTCTGTATCGTAATACAATACACATTCACCCAGCGGTTGCAATTCTTCGTAAAGTTTTAAACGCGCCAAGGCTGTGGTATAAGCGGCTACGACAACGTTACACAATGGTGATGGCTCAACAGCCGATTCTTTGTTGTGCCAACTTATATAAATTGTCGTCTCATTGATCGGTAAAATTGAGTCGACCTCGGTCTCGACACTGCAGAGTAACTCAAACAATCTTTGTGGATCATCTATCACTTCAGTCTTTGGCATATTCTCTCGTTGACCAAATTTACCCCACAATGAATTTAAACAGAGTTTTGCTACAGATCTCAGACCAGCGTTATATTTTATTCGAGTTTTGTCTAATTTAATGCCCTCTTGTTGCACAAATTCCTCAATATATCGAGCAATCGCGTTTTCATCACCGTCAGCACATTCCGAAGGGTAACCCGACGCATAAGTTTTCTCAGCGAAAAATTTATCGATATAAGTTGGAAATAGACCACCCTGACCCGTGGCCTTGTTGTACTGAGTAATTTTATAAGACCATATTTCAAATATTTTTCTGATGATATAACCCATCTGAACAGCTTTTTTCAACTCGTCAGCAACCCACGTGCCGATAAAAACTCGATCATCAGGATTTTCATGGTCACAATCTGCGGTATACATTGATTCGGCACACGTTCGACACAGTGGAAACAAAAGCTTATTATGCATTTTAACGGGTAGTACAGCATGATATATATTTCACGGCGGCAATACTTCGCATTTAATAAGACCTTCAACGTGACTTATATTATTTGTTTGACCCACCAGAGAGCGACACTCATCTTCATCCACGTAAAGAGTAGGATGACCAACGGGATATCGACCGTATTTACAGATATATGGATATAATGAACACACGTCTACGTATTTTATTTTCTCACCCTTTTTTGCATCGTAAATTTTGACTATATTACCCGTACGACCACCGAAAAATGCTTCTCGAGGATTCAACGGTTCATGCCAATTTCGTGTTTTATTATCGATATACGTCTTCATAATTTCGTTCTGTGAGTACTCATGATCAAAATCACATTCCCACTTTTCTATTAGTTGATAGCCGTGGCTTCTTATCTTTTCGGATATTCGCGCGGTTCTCTCGAAACGTTCGTCCATATTTTCACCGTTTACGAGGCGTGAGTCACGGTTCACTGTGTAACACCATACACAGCCACGCCAATAACACCCGTGGAATTGTAAAACAATTTTCGTACCGTTTTCAAGTTCGCAGTATCCATCCACTAGAGGGCCCTCGGGAAGTCTCTTTTCTCGAGCTCGGACAGTATACCGAATTTGATGATTCAGCACATTTTCCATCCAACACAGCCACCGCATCGCCTTCATAGACTGCTTGTTTGCTTGTCTATAACCACCCTGAGGTATGATTCCTATAGTGTCTTTTTGTAAAAAATTTTTTCTATATACACGCATACAAGATGATGCGATGGTGGCGCACTCTACGAATGGATCTGTATTACCACATTCTATGAAGGTTTTGCGAAAGGCCAAGCATGCTAATCGTAAAATTTTTACATCTTGTCTACAGTATTTTATAATCTCATTTTTAAAATTAAATATATAATTTTCATTTTTTTTTCATTATACCACTGTATAAATTCTCGTCGCTCATCGACCTTCATCGAATCTGGTGAAAAAGACCACACAGGTGGCATTTCTCCAACGTAATTTTGATTCTCTGGTGTGTTAAACAAATGAGGAAACGTACCTTTCTCAATATTAGCAAGACCGTAAGCTTTTGGTAGTGCAGCTAAACTCATGTGTAAGTAATTTAAGCTGTCTATGAATTTAACGGTTGAAATTTCCATTATGATTATTTTTGACCCGTTTAAAATTACATCTGGCTTATCTCTAAGATCTGTACGTTCTGTCAAATGCTTGAGAATAAATTGCGCATCAAAACCCTGTGCATTGTGGGCTATACAAATAATTTGCTTGAAACTTTTTCTTGTTGCTAAGGCCAAATCAACTAGCTGTTTTACAGGGTCGATTTTAAACACGTATTCGCGTATACCACATATTTCGCAAGAATTTGTTATATTTTCATCATCCAAACAATAATTACATACTTGTTGTACAACACACAAGTTTGGTACATGCAAACTTATTTTTTCACCATCAGCACCCGAGATAATTTCCGATTGTTGAGTCTCAAAATCATAAAATAAATAAAGTATATTCTTTTTATTGGTTGCAAATCCTTTTTTGCTGATAAAGGGTTGCATGTAACAAAGGTGTTCTATCGGTATTTTACGATTACATATTTTGCAAAATATCGTATTACAATTATGTGGATCTTTATCGCACATTCGAACTGTTTTACTGCACAAACGACAAATTTTTATGCTCTCGCATACCGACCGAAAATTATCGAAAGATTTTGAGATTTTATGATTTTCCAGACAAACATTACCGTAAAAATCTCTAGTGCATTGAATACATTTTATTTTTTCCTGATTTATATCGCAAGGGGGACTCTGAAAACATTTACAGCATTTTTGTGGACATTTATGATTTTTTTGATGACTAAACTTTTTATTACAAGGTATGCAGTAGCCACGGCTGCCAGCTGCTGCGAGTAAATTTAAAATTGGCTGGTAATGATTAGAATTTTCGTAATACATTATATTTAAGGTATGTCTAACTACATTACCAACATCGTGTACAAAACGTGCACCATCGTAAAGTGGTTTATAGCCTCGAGCAAAGTTTTGAAAAGAATAAACAACTATTGCAGCGCCGAAAAGCGCATAATATTCTTGAAATAATTTTATTTCTTCGATACCACAGCCTATTTCGGGTATCGTAACTCTCGCAGCTTTGACAAGTTTCAACGCTTGCACTTTCTGATATTGTGCTGTGTGGTGTCTTATTCTATTCCACCTGTCATGGTGAATACCACTGCGCATCTGACCACGTATAGCATATACATGAGCAGCGACTAGCGAGCGTGGAAGGCAAAGATTGTCGGTATTTTGAATATTTAGAATGGATTTCTTGAAAACTGATTCGCTAGTGAGTGATACCCGACCGCGTCCCTCTGGTTTAGAAACAATGCTGACTTTTACGTTTAAAACATCATCGATTTCAAAATTGTCATTACTCTGTGCTACAGAAGCTAATAACTCGAGTAGATCTGTCGGTAAAAAATCACGAACCAGTCTAAAAGAAATCCATAAAGAACCGTGAACAAATCGGTCAGAGTTTATAGTTATACCGATATAATCTGAAGGTCGCGCATTTTCACACACATGACGATATAAATCATTTATTGCTGCCTCAAACCACGTATACACATTCGCATTAGGTGGTTGGGGCAATATTGACACTCTTAATTGTCTACCTTGTAACTTAAATTGTCGGTAATATCGTGATGATTCTTCATGAATCGTAATGTGGTTCTGAGTAGTAGTAGTACCATCTCCCTGTTGAAGATATTTGTCTACAATATGATACACCAAAATTACGTGAAAATGTATGATTTATAAATTTACGCTTAAGGAGATGTAAAACGGACACCACCCCTGCTTTCATGAATTTGACTTATTTTTTCATTATATTGCAAAACTTGAGGAAAAGAAATGCTTTAGCTTGTAGTATTTACCATAAAGATCATTCAGTTAAATTTTCAAATGAATTCATTCATTAGTTTTAAAAATTTTAGTGTTCCAATATTTATATATGGTCAATGTCCCAATCGCTACTCACGAACCTATTACTAGCTACTCATTGTTAAAAATTTTTTGGTATCTAAATAACATTGAGCGGTTAGTAATAGGTTCGTGAGTAGCGATTGGGACATTGACCATATTAAAATTTTCAAATTATGTACAAGAAATTTAAAATTCTGAGAAATTAATAAATGAATTTATTTTAAAATTCTGAGAAATTAATAAATGAATTTATTTTAAAATTTAATTGAATAATCTTTATGGTACATATTACAAACTAAAGCATTTATTTTCTTAAAAATATGCAATAAAATAAAAAGATAGTAAATATTTATGAGTATAGGTGTAGTGTCCATTTCACATCTCCTTAAATCAACCTGTATTCTCTCTGTACCTGGTGATTCAGATGAAATCATCGTATTAAGTGTATTCTGCTCGTTATTATTGATCGCCATTGATGACTGTCTCTCATCATCACCCCACCAAGAGCAACCAGGCATTGGTTCAAAAGGTGGTGGCGCTGCTGTATTATTATTTACCCCCTCCACCGCAAAGTTTGGGGTAGTTTCAGAGACATTTATGACTTCTCTTACCTCTTCGGGAGGTGGTAGTAGCACAAGATCTCTCGAATCAGATACATCTTCTTCGGTCAGAAGCCTTATCAACAGTTCATCCCCACTACTGTCCTCCATCATATTTTGCAGGTCTGTAAAATTTATGTAAAATCTGTTAAGTTGCACTATTTTTAACAAAAAAGTCTTATCCCGCGAAATTCTGTGATCATAAACAAAAAGTTTATTGGTTATTGATTATTGATCCGAAACTGATATTTTCTTGCAAATCATGTTTTCAGATTTATTATTTTATTCACAACAAAAAAGTATTTTATAGCAAAATTCTACGATCGTAAAGAAAAAAGATACAAGCTTTTAAACGGTAAAAGAAATTATGAATAACCTACCTTTAATAACACGGTGATGTAACATGAGAAGCCTGACTTGTGACGCATCTTGCATCCCTCTGCTTTTAATACAACGACCAGCAATGTCAAGTATTTCATTATCGTTAAAAATACCTCGCTTAAACATATAAGCTAAGGTACGTAGTGCGCAAAGTCCTAAGATAAATTTAATTTTTTTTAATAATTCATTATTGGCGCAAATATTTAGACTTTTGCGCCATGCATTATTGCAAAATAATTTTATTTGCGGCTCTCGAACTAATGCTATATTAACAATATTTATCAAGACTTTAAGTAAATTTTTTCTAACCATCTTACTTCGTGTTGATCTTCTTCTCTGGAACGTTGAACTTTAACTGTTAATCAGACCTGTCAATCTTCGCGTATTTATAGTACGATTTAGAAGTAGGAATGAGGGGTGACGAAGGGGTAGTATGTGCGCAACATTTAATATTTCAAGAATCATCTTAATTTGATATTTAAATCCGCCAACACGTGTAAAATAATGTTAGTTTGGCGCGAATCGTGGACCGGTGTGCATGTAAGTATAAATCAGAATGCATATAATTCACCATCATTTCGCTTACGAGTAGGCGGGAATTTTTTCATGTAACGCGATCACACTTGGGCGTGTTCTATATCGTCCACCTAGCTAGTGTGTGTCTTAAGTAAAGAGGCGTTAATTGCTCAACCTACATCATTCGCACTGAAACAATTTGTATATATTTACATATATTCTGCATATAATTAATACTTATTTGCATATATGTATATATTTACATATATTTAGTATAAGTAGAATAACTACATAACATTTTATTTAAATTATAATAATATATATATAGTTATTGTAAAAGATATGAATGTTATGCTCTTCTACTTTCTACTATCCTGATACTTTTTATTATTTTTTCGTAATAATCTCTTGTTTTTACATAAAAATTGAATTTCAATACATTTATCATTTGCATATGGGTGACGCATTGTATGTTATTTGTGCATAAACGTTGTGTAAGTAATACACTTACTTATTACCATGTATACTTTTATGACATTGTAGACCATATTCAGTTAAATATCCTGAGGTCTTATTAAATTTCTATTGTTATGGTATATATATATATATATATATATATATATATATATATATATATATATATATATATATATATATATATATATATATATATATACATACATGTGTATGAGTGTGTGTGTGTGTGTGTGTGTGTGTGTGTGTGTGTGTGTGTGTGTGTGTGTGTGTGTGTGTGTGTGTGTGTGAGCTCACATTTATTTATGACTTCTATATATATATATATATATATATATATATCTCTCTCTCTCTCTCTCTCTCTCTGGAATGGCGTAAGTAGCGACACATCGGCTTCCTATTGCTCTCTATTATAAATCGCTTTTAACAATAGATTTTTTCACTTCGCGGAGTGAAATTTGTTTTAGGGGGTCGTCTGAAGGGGTCAGTAGGCATTGGCTGCATTTGTATGCATCTGCATGCATCTTTTTTGTGACTCTGTGACGATTTTCCTAACTCTGCACTGCTGTTGGTGTAGTACTTTGATTGCTGCTGCTGCTGATTTTGCATGGAGATTTTTTGCTGTTGTTTTGCTGTTCCTGTGACTGGTCTGTTTGATGGTGTGTAGTGCAGTGTTGAAGTTGTTTTTGGTGCATTTTTATTATTTTTAGCGTCTTAGAGTGACATAACCTCTAATTTTTTGGCGCCAATTTCTCTGTAGTGAAATCCTACAACATTATTATATGTGGCGCCATCTATTGCATCTATTGCATACTTCTTGTACTATTTAATCTCTCTTGTTGGATAACTGTTATCATCGTTAATTACCATCGTCAATCAAAATTAAGGCGCTTATCCACTAGTACTTCTAATTATTAATGCACATCAAAACTTTTATATTTAATACGTTGTATTATTGTAGATGACCATTATCTTCATCAACTAAATTGGTATGCTATTCCACTACTACTTCTTATTTACGTCTTAGAGTGGCGTAATTTCCGAATTCTTGTCGTTGATTATTCTGTACTGAAATTCTACAACGTTAATATACGTGGCGCCATCTATTGCATACTTCTTGTACTAATTAATCTCTCTTGTTGGATAACTGTTGTCATCGTTAATTACCATCGTCAATTAAAATTAAGGCGCTTATCCACTACTACTTCTAATTATTAATGCACATCAAAACTTTTATAGTTGTCACATCAAAACGTTTAATACGTTGTATTATTCACACAGTATAGTGTTTTTCTTTTTCTCCGCTCTGTTCTGTTTTTGCATCTCATCTTTCCCCGACGCTAATTTTATTTTAATTTATTTTTTATTCTTTTCATTTTTATTAAGGTCTTTATATTCTTAATCTTTTTCACACTGCATAAACTATGGCACCATCAACACACTGCAGTTTCTGTTCTAAGGTTTTCACCCATACCTCCAAGCCTAAAGTTTGTGGAAGGTGTGAGAGAACTTATCATAGCTCCTGCACTACATTCACATCTGTTAGAGATCAGGATAACAAAGCTATATTGATGTGCAGTCTGTGTTTGGCGGCTGTAAATCCTGATTGTTTTCGACCGCGATCAGGCTCCCTTTCCTCTGCGCACAATGCAACTCTCTCTCCGTGCCCACCTAGAACGCCATCACCATCAACAGCTATGCCACCAAATGATATCCTGGCTGCCATATTGGAGAAAATGAATAAGCTGGATAAAATAGACTCCATGGATACCAACATAACTGCTATTGTATCTCGACTTACTGCACTTGGCGATAGGTTCACAGCGCTTGAATCTCGTGTGGACGCTATCAGTACAACCTTTGAGGAACGATTGAGCAGTAGTAAGGCTACGCTGGAGCAGTTTCGTGGAGAGCAGCGTGAGCTCAAAATGAGAGTGGATGGTTTACTTGCCGCGTCTTCTGATGTGTCTGCGTCTTCAGCAGAGTCTCTTTCTGCTAAGCTCCAAGAGTTGGATAGGGCCAACAAGTCCTTGTCGCTTCAATGTGAGGCTTTGGCTGCGCAGCAGGTGCGTTTTGAGAGGTCTTCTGATCTAGTAGTGGGAGGATTTGTGCCGGAGGAATTGAAGGATCTAAGGTCTGCTGTCTTGGCTGTGTTGACTATACTTGACTCTGGGTACTCTCTCGGTGACATAACATCGGTTCGACCTCTTAGGCGCTCTCTAGTTGTGGATGGTGCTGCGGCTGCTGGTTCATTGGCGACTGATGCAGCGTCTGCAACAGAATCTGCCTCTTCATTATCAACATCTGCATCTGCACAACATCCTGTTCGTCCATCTACTGTGCCTTTACTTGTCACTATGAAGAGTGCATCATTGGCTCGTGCTGTAATTGCTTCTAAAGCGAAGTTTGGAAAGCTATCATCATCTAAAATAAATGATCATCTGCCTCCTGATAATAAAAATGTTGAGTCTCTGACATCGTCGGTGATTAATATAAACGAGTATCTGCCTAGCTCATTACATCAGTTGAAGCTGCGAGTCTTAGAAAAGGCAAAGGATAAAAAATATGACTTTGTCACATTTGTGCGAAATGGAATGATATACGCTAGGAAGAAGGGGGATCGGATACCTGTGCGTATTACTACTGATGCTGACCTGAATGCTTTTTTAGCAAAAATAACTCCCATCAGCAACGGAGAAGCGAGCTGATTCGAGATGCTGTGGTAAGTCCATTTTCTTCTTCCTTCCCTTCTGATTCTCTGTTACCTACTAATAATACTTCATCTTCATCTACCATTACAAAACATGTCTCTACTGAGGATGGTCTCAGGGTTTGTCATTTTAATGCCAACTCCATTCGTGCTCATATTGAAATGATAAGATTATTTTTGGCTTCTCGCACTTATTTTCATGTGGTGGCTGTGACTGAGACAAAGCTGGGTCAGATAGTCTCTGACTCGCTTATAGCCATAGATGACTATGTGCTTTTCAGACAGGATCGTAACACTAGAGGTGGTGGTGTTGCTCTATATGTTCATCGCTCACTGGATTGCATACGACTGTGTTCTTCAAAAGGTGGCTGGTGTGGTAAGCCAGGCTTACCTGAATATCTCTTTTGTGAGATTAAAACTCATGATGTTGCTTCTCCTATTTTTGTTGGAGTAGTCTACAGACCACCTCATGCTCCATTCTTGGCTGGAACTGATTTTATTCCTGATCTGTCATCTTATATGCATGATTATAGCACTAAAGTTATCTTGGGTGATTTCAATACAAACCTATCTACTGATTCTGATGACTCTTTGTTTCTGAAGGGTTTGATCAAGGAAAATGCACTCTTTTCTGTGCCTTACGGTGCAACTCATCACACTGCCACATCTGATACTTGGCTAGATTTATGCCTTGTGGATGCAAGTGATTCCTTGCTTGATTATTGGAAGACTGATGTGCCATTTATAGATGGACATGATTTCATTGCAGCCACTGTCAAGTCTTCTCTTTCTAAGCCTGTGCTTAATGATTTCTCTTATCGAGACTATAAGGCTGTTGATAACACAAGGCTGATTGATTATTTTTCCTCTTTGGATTGCTCTATCTGTAATGGCGATTCAGATCTCGAAACTCGTCTTAATTGTCTTTATGGTCATCTAAGTGAAGCAATTTCACTCTTTGTTCCCATTAAAAAGGTTCGACAGGGTGTAAATCGTCGTCCATGGATCACTGCAGAGCATCGTGGTTTGGTTCATGATAGAGACCGGCTTTATAGACGCTATAAACGCTCACGACTTCCCTTTGACTTGCTATCATATAGAGCTGCACGTGATCGTGCTCATGAGAGCATTGAGTCTTCAAAACTCCTTTATTATTATGGCAGGCTCTCTGGGCTAAATGATTCTCGGCAAATCTGGAAGGAGCTGCGTAATCTCGGTATTTGTTCGAGTGGAAATACTTCTTGTCACCCTTTCTCTATTGATGAGCTAAATTTTCATTTTTCCAGTGTAGCATCTGATAGATCGGTCACCTCAGTCTTTGATTATTCGAATACTTTAGCTGAGAATGAACCATTTAAACCTATGTTTACGTTCTCTGAGGTGTCGCTGTTTCAGGTTGGTCAGGCTGTGCGTAGTTTTACTACGCAGGCGAGGGGTCCAGATGACATTCCTCAGTCTCTTATTAATACTGCATTTCCTGTTATCGGTAAATTCTTGTGTCGCATTTTCAACGGTTCCTTGAAAGAATGTCTTTTCCCATCATGTTGGAAGTTATCGCTTATTAAAACTATTAATAAAGTTACTTCTCCACAATCTATGAATGATATTCGACCTATTTCCTTATTATCGTTTCTGTCAAAGGTACTTGAGCGTCTTGTCCATCAGCAGTTGTATGAATATTTGTCCACTAGACAACTATTGGATCCGCGGCAAACTGGATTTAGGACTGGGCATAGTACACAGACAGCCTTGTTGAGACTGACAGATGATATTAGACTCAATATGGATAGACGCTATGTCACCTTGCTTTTGCTATTTGATTTCAGTAAGGCATTTGATACCGTGAACCATGCTATTTTGCTTAGAAAAATGTCATCACTTGATGTCTCCATCACGGTAATCAGATGGTTTGCCTCTTATCTTGCGGGTCGTCAGCAGGCTGTTATTGGCGAGGGTGGTAATGTATCTAATTACCTCTCTCTTAGTATGGGAGTTCCTCAAGGATCTGTATTGGGGCCGTTATTATTCTCTATATATGTGAATGATGTTGCTATTGATTTTGGTCCTGATATTCAATACCTTATATATGCTGATGATCTTCAGGTATATGTCCATTTTCCTTTGGATAAATTGGATGTTTACTCTTCTATTATGAGTGCACATGCTGTTGCTATCTCTGATTGGGCTGCTAGAAATTGCCTTAAATTGAATGTCGGTAAAACTAAGGCCATAATTATTGGCTCCTATTATTATATTAATTTGCTGTCTACTATACAGGCTGCTGGTGTCCAAATTAATGGCACTACTGTTAGGTTTGAATCTTCTGTTCGGAATTTAGGGGTGTGGTTGGACAGTAAACTGAATTGGAAGGAGCACATCTCTAAGGTTTGTAATAAGTCTTTTTCTTTGTTCTACAGGTTAAACTACTTTCGAAAGAGTACTAACATTGCTCTTCGTAAGCATCTGATACAGACTTTACTTTTTCCGCTCATCGATTATTGTTGCCTCGTTTATTCTGATTTGTCGGCTGAACTTGACTTGAGGCTTCAGAGAGTCATCAACTCTGGTATTCGCTATGTTTATGGTGTTGGCAGACGTGAGCATATTTCTGCTTATCGTACAAAATTGGGCTGGTTATCTACCTCCAGTAGAAGAAAATATTTTGCATCCTCCTTTCTTTATAAGATGTTCTCTACTAAAGTTCCTTCTTATCTTTATTCTAGATTTATTTGGAATCAATCTGTTAGAACATTGGGGGTGCTGTGAGGCTATTGACTGTACCACCTGCAACTACTGAATTTTACAATGGATCGTTCTTGGTCACTTCATCCTTCCTATGGAATGAGCTCCCTGAGTCAATTCGAAATTCACCATCACTTCATTCATTTAAATCTTCAGCATTTACTCATTACCTCTCCTTAGAAAATGGACCTATGCCATCACAATAAAAATAAAAATAAACTGTAACTTAATTATAATCTTTAATTCAAAT
Organism: Anastatus disparis; assembly: GCA_017163975.1. Lineage (NCBI taxonomy): Eukaryota > Metazoa > Arthropoda > Insecta > Hymenoptera > Eupelmidae > Anastatus > Anastatus disparis. The sequence continues at coordinate 285,655 of JAFFSR010000393.1, forward strand.
TATTAAGTTTTTATTATTTTCTTCTGTTTCTGTTTTAAATACTGCTTTTACTCAATATTATATTTTATTATTACTTGTATATAACTGTATAAAAATTGTACAATATAATGTACATACAATAAACATATATCTATATCTATATCTCTCTCTCTCTCTCTCTCTTTCTCTCTCTCTCTGTCTTTATATATATATATATATATATATATATATATATATATATATATATATATGTAGGAACTCTACTGTCTATCTAACTTAATGTTAAGTTAATGTTATACTTTCTTTTGCCTTCTGCTCTCCTGATACTTTTTTTTATCATTTTAATATTATTAATTCCCGATAATTATTGATTTTTATAAATTTAAATTTATTTTAAATGCAACAAGTTTATTACATGTAATGTTTTAAATCTTGATCATTCTTATTTGCATATGAGTATGCAAATTAAGTTTATATATATATATATATATAGAGGAACTTGACTGTCTATCTAATGTTAAGTTAATATTATACTTTCTTTTGCCTTCTATTCTCCTAATACTTTTTTATCATTTTAATATCGTTAATTCCCGATAATTATTGGTTTCTATAAATTTAAATTTATTTTGAATACAAAACTTTACTGTCTATCTAATGCTATACTTTTTATCATTTTAATATCGTTAATAGCCGATAGTTGATAGATTTTTAAAATTAAATTCAATTAAACGTAATAGCTTTATTACGTGTAATGTTTTAAATTTTATCACTATTTTCAAGTGAATATACGAATTAAATTCATTCCAAAGTCTTGTGAGTTTATTCTTGTAAACCACAGATAAAGATTTTGTAATTTTACAAAATCAGCGACCTTGGGTCTTCTTTATTAAATTCTTTTCTCACACTACGTTAGGGTTATTTTAGACAAATCATCACTGTACACCCGAGTTAGTGATAGAATAAAAACTTTTTCTATAGATTGGGGTATCATGTGTTTTCTCTAATATCAATTTTGCGTCTTAAATTTGTAATATAATTCTTAATTTTAACTTTACTGTAGAATATGATTCTTAAAACTGCAGTTCAAATCTTTTCTACGAGGAAAAAAGTGTCAAATTATTAATTTTACCGTGCGAACTTGAAAATATTTTTAAGCATTTGGGGTGGGAATTATACTTTTTATGATCGTGGACTTGGAGCCGCGATCAGTCCTCGATAAGTCGACAATCTGTAATAATCAAAAGAAAAATGCTCAATCAACCACCATCACCGATCGTCATCGACGACGACGACGAAGTTCAAGTACTGGACGACGATGTCCAGGTACTTGAAAACTCGGTGAATATAGCACCACTCGTAAATTTCATTAATTACGGTGTAGCTAATGTTTTTGTGCCCAATTACTGGGTGATATTGGACAACCCAGTGAACGAAGTGGTGAACAATGTGATAGTGCAAAATGAGGTAGAAGAAGGTGGAGCAGTGATGCAGCAAAATGAGGTAGAAGAAGACAGAGAAGTGATGCTGCAAAATGAGATTGAAGAAGGCAGAGAAGTGTTGGCACAAAATGAGATAGCAGAAGGCAGAGAAGAAATGGAAAATAATAATCTAGAAGAAGAAGGCAACAACGACTCAGGATACGAGTCCAATGAAGATGAAGTTGATCCTGATTATGCTCCACAGGCGATGGAGGTAGAAGAAGAAGATGAGGAGGATGAAGAAGATGAGGAGGATGAAGAAGTAGATGAGGCCGAACTGGTACAACGCTACCATAGGTGTCGAGCAGATGAGGCTCGTCAACACCATGTGCTTGGTGTAGTACGCCTCTATTGGCGTGCACGCATTGCAAAATTACGTTTAGAGAGAAAGCGTAGTTTACGACGTCTACAACGGGATTTAAGGAGAGTAAGAGACCAACGACAAGAATTGGAAAGGATAATACCTCGACCTCATCGTCGCGCGGATCCCACATTAGAACGCCCACGTAGATGTCATGACGTCTGCTGGGGCTGTGCGAAGCCCTTTTATAGACAGAGTGTCCGTCTGTGGCAAAGGTGTGATTCGTGCGGGTTGTGGCTTTGCCCGGATTGTGCGCTGGATCCGGTGCACTGCCAAAATGATATTATAATTTAAGTGTGAGTTTTAGTTTTATAAATTTATGAATTTTAGTGCTTATACATAAAATGTAAAAATATTATTTTTAATTTTGTGTGTAAAATTTATGAGTCTTAATGTGCGTGTGAGAGTGTGTGTGTATGTGTGTGCGTATGTCGACGTAAATGAATAAATAAAGATATACTATTAATCTTAGTGTTAGTGAAAAAAACAAAAAATTTTGAATATATAAAAATAATAAACAATAAATAAACTTTTATAGGCTGTAAGTGAACTAGTGTTTATATATATATATATGTTAATATATAATATATATTTAATTATAATATATATTTAATTATAATATTAATTTTATATAAATTGTATATGCGTGTTAGTGTGTATGTGTCTGAAGTAATAAAATATTCCTTATTTGAAAATTTTTATTGTGTGTGTGTGTGTGTGTGAAATAAAAATAAATAAAATTCTATTAATCTTAGTGTTTGTGAAAAAACAAAAAATTTTTGAATATAAAAATAATAAACTTTTATAGACTGTAAGTGAACTAGTGCTTATATATATGTTAATATATAATATATATGTAATTATAATATTAATTTTATATAAATTGTATATGCGTGTTAGTGTGTGTATGTGTGTGAAGTAATAAAATATTCCTTATTTGAAAATTTTTATTGTGTGTGTGTGTGTGTGTGAAATAAAAATAAATAAAATTCTAAATATTGTGTATTTATTTATTAATATATTTATTTATTTATTTATTTAAATTCAGGGGTATCATGAACCGTCATAACAAGCCCCTACTTCGCCTTCTCAGAGATTATTGACCTAGTGGTCAGTAATCTTTGAGGTGGTAGAGTGGGGGTTTGTTGTGACGGTCCATGGTGCCCCTATAACTACTTATATTTATAAATATAAATATACATGTATATTTAGAGATAATTTTTTCACAACCATTCAGTCTCCAAATTTTTTCAAATATAGATTCATTTTATCCTGTCCAATATATATTTTTTAATTATAAGATAAAATACATATGTAATATATAAAATACATAGGTATATTTAATTATTCACAAAAATAAAATTTGCATGAAAATGTTAATAATATTCTTTTAAGTAAAATAAAAATTATATGAAAATGTTAATAATTTTTTTTTAATAAAAAATATATAATCTAAATGTAATTATTTTTCATATTTCTAAAATTATAAATTTATTATGCTTGTATTAAATTATATTACATAATATTTTTAATATAATATGTGTATGTATGTATGCCATTATAAAATTTATTTGTGTACACTTGGCAGAAAGGATATTTTTCCGAGTGTTAACCTCAAATGGCAACATCGCATATTTTGCCACAGACATAAGACAATTCCAAATCAACGGTAGGCCGGAGTAGAACCTGATACCGACCGAGTAACAATTGAGTTGTTTGTTATTTACTCAAGTTTTAATCATTGTATCTTCAAATTAAAGGTCGAGCGCAATAGATATTATTATTATGAACATCTATGCAAAAGAAAAAAAATATCTACCGGTTTGTTTTTGAGAAAAGTAAGTAACGCGAAAATATTATAAACATAAACTTTTACTTTGGCGTTACTTACTTTTCTCAAAAACAAACCGGTAGATATTTTTTTTCTTGTGCATAGATGTTCATAATAATAATATCTATTGCGCTCGACCTTTAATTTGAAGCAGGGTTGCGAAAAAAGTAATTAAAAGTTATTTGAATCACGAATCATTTTTGAATTTGTAATTAAAGTTTTATTTAATTAACAATTCCTTTTAAATTAATAATTAAAAATATTTTAATTAACAAATCAAAATCTAATCGTGAATTGAAAAGGCTTTAATTAAAAAATCATAAGGAATTCTTAATTAAATAAATTTCAATTAAGAAATCAAAATGTAATCGTGAATTGAAAGGGCTTTAATTACAAAATCAAAAGGAATTCTTAATTAAATAAATTTCAATTAAGAAATCAAAATTTAATCGTGAATTGAAAGGGCTTTAATTCCAAAATCAAAAGGAATCCTTAATTAAATAAATTTTAATTAAGAAATCAAAATGTAATCGTGAATTGAAAGGGCTTTAATTCCAAAATCAAAAGGAATTCTTAATTAAATAAATTTCAATTAAGAAATCAAAATTTAATCGTGAATTAAAAGGGCTTTAATTCCAAAATCAAAAGGAATCCTTAATTAAATAAATTTCAATTAAGAAATCAAAATGTAATCGTG